>JAHRHJ020003558.1:0-146576 GCA_019776745.2 Taxus chinensis
TAGATGCGCGCACTCAGAAGGCCATAACCTTTACATTGCTCAACGAAATCCCACAACATTAGTACCTGGAATCGTGGTTCCGATCGATGCACAGAACAGCAATCAAGAAAATTTTCTGGATTTGATCAAGAATTGATTAAGATTTTTAAGAAAGCGTTGGCCGGGCTCGGGGGAAACCCCACCAAAACAGTGTTTTATTTGGTAGCTAGGAGTGCAATTAAGAGGCTATGGTCATCATTCTTCTTGATGCAGCACATGGGAGGACAGTATTATGGGGAGCCTTTTGCCAGTAATGATAACATTTCACTCCATTTAATGCCTATACAGGTGGTTGAAGGACGATTGTGGCGAATTTCCATTCCCTTCTCTTCTCCTTCTCATGTTTTCAGAAATTGGACGGTTGCGGCTCCTAAAAAAGAGAGTTTTTGGGTAGAAAGCTCTACCAAAATTGATTGGGAAGTCGGTGTTGGCAAAGGCCTTGTATGGCTTTCTTATTTTGATGGGGGAGATATTATTTGTGATGAGGGAGATTATTTAAATAGAGACATATATTACGGCTCAGGCCAAGTCAATGTCATTCCCGTCAAATGACAGAAAACGCCTGTCCGGCCCAAAATAGATGCGCGCACACCAGAAGGCCAAACATTTACATTTCTCAACGAAATCGCCACCCAAACATTGGTTACCGTTGGAATAGTGGTTTCCGATCCTTGATTGCACAGCATCAAGAAATTCTGGATTTGATCACGATTGATTAAGATTTTTAAGAAAGTGGCCGGGTTCGGACCAGTGTTTTTATTTGGTAGCGGCGGGGGAGTGAATTAAGAGGCCATGGTCATCATTCTTTCTATACTGCAGCACATGGGGACGTAATTGGGGAGCCTGTTGCAAGTAAGTATGACCATTTCACTCAAAATTTAATGCCATACAGTGGGGTTGAAGGACAAGATTCGGGCTTTACATTTTCCCTTCTCTTCTCCTTCTCATTTTTCTAGTAAATTGAGTGGTGGGCCTCATTGTAAAAGAGAGAGTTTTTGCGGTAGCAAGGCTTTGCCAAAAGTGCGTGGGTGAAAGCCTAGTGTGTTGCAGCCCGTGTAGTGGATTCTTATTTTGATTGAGGGTTTAGATATATTTAAATAAGAGAAATATCTTCGGCTCCAGTCAGCAATGGCTCATTCCCGTCAAATGACAGAAAAAACGCCTGTCAGGCCAAAATAGCTGCGCGACACTAGAAGGCCATAACATTTGCATTTCTCAAGGAAATCGCACAAATTGGGTACCGTTGAATGTGGTTCTGATCCGATGCACAGAAACAAAGAAATTCCGGATTGATCAAGAATTGATTAAGATTTTAAGACAGCGTGGCCAAGGTTCGGAACAGTGGTTTTGAAAGTGTTTATTTGGCAGGCTGGGCTGGGAGTTGACAATATTTAAGAGGCATGGTCTCATTCTTTCTCTGCTGCAGCAAATTGGGACAGTATGGCGGAGCCTTTTGCAAGTAATGTATAACTATTTCCACTCAATGGTAATGCCATATTAAGGTGTGAAGGGACAGATTTCGGGGATTTCCATTCCCTTCTCTTCTCCTTCTCATTTTTTCTATAAATTGGAGTGTTGAGCCCATTGTTAAAATGAGGACAAGTTTTTGGGTAGCCAAAGTCTGCCAAACAATTGCTTGGTGAAGCCGGGTGTTGGGCCTTGTAGTGGATTTCGTATTTTGGATGAGGTAGTATATTTTTGTATGAGGGGCGAATATATTTTAAATAGAGAAATATATCGGCTCCAGTCCGGCAATGTTCTCCGTCAACTGACAGAAACGCTGTCAGGCAAAAAATAGATGCGCGCACTCAGAAGGACATAACATTTGAATTTCTCAACGAAAGCGCACAAAATTTGGTACCGTTGAAATGTGGTTCTGATCACGAGGCAAGAAATTAAAGAAAATTCTGGATTTGATCAGCAAGTGATTAAGATTTTTAAGAAAGCGTGGCCGGGTTCGGAACAGTGTGTTTATTGGCAAGCTCCTTTGGGAGGCAAAGAGGAGTTATGGTATTCTTCTTTCTATGCGCAGCCATGGGCAGTATGGGGAGCCTTTTGCCAAGTAATGTATAACTATTCAATCAATTTAATGCAAAAGGTGGTTGAAGGAAGATTTCGGGATTCCATTTGCCCTTCTCTATCTCCGTCTCATTTTTCTATAAATTGGATGATAGAGTGTTGGCCATTGTAAAAAGAGAGAGTTTTGGGGGTAAGACAAAGCTCTGCCAAAATTGCTTGGTGGATGAAAGCGGGGTGTGCAGGACCTTGTAGTGGATTTGATTTGTGATGAGGGTAGATTATTTTGATGAGGGTAGATATATTAAATAAGAGAAATCTATTCGGCTCCAGTAGCAATGCTCTTCCGTCAAATGACAGAAAAATGCCTGTCAGGCCCAAAATAGCTGCGCGCATCAGAGGCCATAAACATTTGATCTCAACGAAAATCGCACAAAATTGGTTACCCGTTGAGATCGTTGGGGTTCGATCCCGATGCACAGAAATCAGAAAATTCCGGATTTGATTAAAGGAATTGATTAGATTTTTAAAAAAAGTGGGAGGGTTCGGAACAAGTGTTCCTTTGTTTTATTGGAAGATGGGAGTGAATTAAGAGGCTTCCTATGTCATAATTCTTCTCTATGCACACATGGGACAGTATGGGAGAGCCGTTTGAAAGGAATGTATAACTATTTCACTCATTTAATGCCTATATAGGTGGTGGAAGACAGATTTAGGATTTCCATTTTCCGTTCTCCTTCTCTTCTCAATTTTTTCTATAAATTGGAGAGCGTGTTGCGGCTATTGTAAAAGAGAGAGTTTTTGGGTAGACAAGCTCTGCCAAAATTGCTTGGTGAAGCCGGTGGTGTTCCAGGCCCTTGGAGTGGAGTTCTTATTTTTGTGCGGGTGGTTAGATATAATTTTTGTTGATGAGGGTAGAAGATATTTAAAAAGAGGAAAATAGATTCGGCTCCAGTCCGTCAATGCTCATTCCCGTCAAATGCACAGGAAAACGCCTGTCAGGCCAAATAGATGCGCGCACTCAGAAGGCCATAACATTCATTTCCTCAACGAAATCGCACAAAACTTGGGTACCGTGGGAATCGTGGTTCTGATCACGATGCACAGAAAATCAAGAATTCGGATTTGATCAAGAAAATATTAAGATTTTAAGAAAGCGTGGCCCGAGTTCGGAACAGTGGTTTATTTGGCAGCTGGGCAGGCCACATTAAGAGGCCCATGGTCATCATTCTTTATCGGCTGCGCACATGGGACAGATGGGGAGCCTTTTTGCAAGTAATGTATAACCATTCATCACTTTTAAGGCCAAGATTAAGGGGTTTTTTGAAGGACAGATTGTCGGGATTTCCACATTTTTCCCTTTCTCTCATCCTTCTCATTTTTTCTATTAAATTGGATGTTGGGTCATTTGTAAAGAGAAGTTTTTGGGTAGCAAAGCTCTGCCAAAATTGCTTGGTTGAAGCGGTGTGTTGCAGGGCACTTGTAGTGGATATATTATTTTTGATGAGGGTTTAGAATATTTATGATGAGTGTAGATCTATAAATAAAGAGAAATATATTCGGCTACAGTAGTCAATGCTCATTCCCGTCAAATGAAAGAAAAACGACTGTCAGGCCCCAAAATAGCTGCGCGCACTCAAAGGCCATAACATTTGCATTTCTCAACGAAATCGCACAAAATTGGTAACGTTGAAATCGTGGTTATTGGTCTGGCGATGCCACAGAAATCAAGAAATTCAGGATTGATCAAGAAGTGATAAGATTTTTAAGAAAGCGTGGCCCGGGTTCGGAACAGTGTTTTACTTTGGCAGCTTGGGGGGGGGCGAGTTGTGAGTGCAATAGAGGCATGAGTCATCATTCTTTCTCTGCTGCAAGCACATGGGAGCAGTGTATGGGGATGCCTTTTTGGTCAAGTATGCTATAAAACTATTTCACATCAATTTATGCCTACTTACAGGTGGTTGAAGGACAGATTTCCGGGATTTCCTATTTTCCCTTCTCTTCTCCTTCTCATTTTTTCTATAAATTGGAGTGTTGGGCTCATTTGTAAAAGAGAGAGTTTTTGGGTAGCAAGCTCTGCCCAAAATTGCTTGGTGAAGCCGGTTGGTTGCAGGCCCTTGTAGTGGATTTCTTATTTTTGATGAGGGTAGATATATTTTGATGAGGTGTAGATATATTTAAATAAGAGAAATATATTCGGCTCAGTCCGTCAATGCTCATTCCCGTCAAATGACAGAAAACCGCCTGTCAGGCCCAAAATAGCTGCGCGCACTCAGAGGCACATAAATTTTGCATTGCTCAACGAAATCGCACAAAATTGGTACCATTGGAATCGTGGTTCTGATCCCGATGCACAGAAATCAAGAAATTCGGATTTGATCAAGAATTGATTAAGATTTTTAAGAAAGCGTGGCCGGGTTCGGAACAGTGTTTTATTTTGGCACTAGCTTGGGAGTGCAATTAAGAGGCATGGTCATCATTCTTCTCTGCTGCAGCACATGGGACAGTATGGGGAGCCTTTGCAAGTAATGTATAACCTATTTCACTCAATTTAATGCCTATTACTAGGTTGGTTGAAGGACAGATTTCGGGATTTCCATTTTCCCTTCTCTTCTCCTTCTCATTTTTCTATAAATTGGAGTGTTGGGCTCATTGTAAAAGAGAGAGTTTTGGGGTAGCAAAGCTCTGCCAAAATTGCTTGGTGAAGCCGGTGTGGTTGCAGGCCCTTGTAGTGGATTTTCTTATTTTTGATGAGGGTAGATATATTTTTGATGAGGGTAGATATATTTAATAAGAAAATATATTCGGCTCCAGTCAGTCAATGCTCATTCCCGTCAAATGACAGAAAACGCCTGTCAGGCCCAAAATAGCTGCGCGCACTCAGAAGGCCATAACATTTGCATTTCTCAACGAATCGCACAAAATTGGTACCGTTGAATCGTGGTTGGGACGTCGAGACGCGAGGGATGTGAAAAGCCGAAATGGCCGAAAGTGGGAAAAAATGTCAAGTTTTGTTTTCACACGGTTTGGGACATCTGGGAAAAAAGTACACGTGGGACACGAACTAGCCAATTCACCGAAAGATGGTCCATTTCGGGTAGTTCGGAGATTTTTTTCCGGGACAGCCGGGACAAAAGCCTTGCGCAAGGAACGTATAACTATTTCACGCGAATTTAATGCCTGATTACAGGTGGTAAAGAGGAACAAGGAAGCCTGAATCAGTCGAAGTAGGAGATCTCTTCATCCTGGGACATTTTTTCTAAAAAGTGCAGTGTTGGGCTCATTGTAAAAGCCAGAGAGTTTTTGGCCAAAGGCAAAGCTCTGCCAAAAGTCAACATTGGTGAAGCCCGTGAAACTTGCAAACGGCCATAACTTTTGACTCCGATTTCTTATTTTTGATGAGGGTAGATATATTTTTGATGAGGGTAGATATATTTAAATAAGAGAAATATATTCGGCTCCAGTCAGTCAATGCTCATTCCCGTCAAATGACAGAAAAACGCCTGTCAGGCCCAAAATAGCTGCGCGCACTCAGAAGGCCATAACATTTGCATTTCTCAACGAAATCGCACAAAATTGGTACCCGTTGAAATCGTGGTTCTGATCCCGATGCACAGAAATCAAGAAATTCCGGATTTGATCAAGAATTGATTAAGATTTTTAAGAAAGCGTGGCCGGGTTCGGAACAGTGTTTTATTTGGCAGCTGGGAGTGCAATTAAGAGGCATGGTCATCATTCTTTCTCTGCTGCAGCACATGGGACAGTATGGGGAGCCTTTTGCAAGTAATGTATAACTATTTCACTCAATTTAATGCCTATTACAGGTGGTTGAAGGACAGATTTCGGGATTTCCATTTTCCCTTCTCTTCTCCTTCTCATTTTTTCTATAAATTGGAGTGTTGGGCTCATTGTAAAAGAGAGAGTTTTTGGGTAGCAAAGCTCTGCCAAAAATTGCTTGGTGAAGCCGGTGTGTTGCAGGCCCTTGTAGTGGATTTCTTATTTTTGATGAGGGTAGATATATTTTTGATGAGGGTAGATATATTTAAATAAGAGAAATATATTCGGCTCCAGTCAGTCAATGCTCATTCCCGTCAAATGACAGAAAACGCCTGTCAGGCCCAAAATAGCTGCGCGCACTCAGAAGGCCATAACATTTGCATTTCTCAACGAAATCGCACAAAATTGGGTACCGTTGCAATCGTGGTTCTGATCCCGATGCACAGAAATCAAGAAATTCCGGATTTGATCAAGAATTGATTAAGATTTTTAAGAAAACGTGGCCGGGTTCGGAACAGTGTTTTATTTGGTAGCTGGGAGTGCAATTAAGAGGCATGGTCATCATTCTTTCTCTGCTGCAGCACATGGGACAGTATGGGGAGCCTTTTGCAAGTAATGTATAATCATTTCACTCAATTTAATGCCTATTACAGGTGGTTGAAGGACAGATTTCGGGATTTCCATTTTCCCTTCTCTTCTCCTTCTCATTTTTTCTATAAATTGGAGTGTTGGGCTCATTGTAAAAGAGAGAGTTTTTGGGTAGCAAAGCTCTGCCAAAATTGCTTGGTGAAGCCGGTGTGTTGCAGGCCCTTGTAGTGGATTTCTTATTTGCATGAGGGTAGATATATTTTTGATGAGGGTAGATATATTTAAATAAGAGAAATATATTCGGCTCCAGTCAGTCAATGCTCATTCCCGTCAAATGACAGAAAATGCCTGTCAGGCCCAAAATAGCTGCGCGCACTCAGAAGGCCATAACATTTGCATTTCTCAACGAAATCGCACAAAATTGGTACCGTTGGAATCTTGGTTCTGATCCTGATGCACAGAAATCAAGAAATTCCGGATTTGATCAAGAATTGATTAAGATTTTTAAGAAAAAGTGGCCGGGTTCGGAACAGTGTTTTATTTGGGAGCTGGGAGTGCAATTAAGAGGCATGGTCATCATTCTTTCTCTGCTGCAGCACATGGGACAGTATGGGGAGCCTTTTGCAAGTAATGTATAATCATTTCACTCAATTTAATGCCTATTACAGGTGGTTGAAGGACAGATTTCGGGATTTCCATTTTCCCTTCTCTTCTCCTTCTCATTTTTTCTATAAATTGGAGTGTTGGGCTCATTGTAAAAGAGAGAGTTTTTGGGTAGCAAAGCTCTGCCAAAATTGCTTGGTGAAGCCGGTGTGTTGCAGGCCCTTGTAGTGGATTTCTTATTTTTGATGAGGGTAGATATATTTTTGATGAGGGTAGATATATTTAAATAAGAGAAATATATTCGGCTCCAGTCAGTCAATGCTCATTCCCGTCAAATGACAGAAAACGCCTGTCAGGCCCAAAATAGCTGCGCGCACTCAGAAGGCCATAACATTTGCATTTCTCAACGAAATCGCACAAAATTGGTACCGTTGGAATCGTGGTTCTGATCCTGATGCACAGAAATCAAGAAATTCCGGATTTGATCAAGAATTGATTAAGATTTTTAAGAAAGCGTGGCCGGGTTCGGAACAGTGTTTTATTTGGCAGCTGGGAGTGCAATTAAGAGGCATGGTCATCATTCTTTCTCTGCTGCAGCACATGGGACAGTATGGGGAGCCTTTTGCAAGTAATGTATAACTATTTCACTCAATTTAATGCCTATTACAGGTGGTTGAAGGACAGATTTCGGGATTTCCATTTTCCCTTCTCTTCTCCTTCTCATTTTTTCTATAAATTGGAGTGTTGGGCTCATTGTAAAAGAGAGAGTTTTTGGGTAGCAAAGCTCTGGCCAAAATTGCTTGGTGAAGCCGGTGTGTTGCAGGCCCTTGTAGTGGATTTCTTATTTTTGATGAGGGTAGATATATTTTTGATGAGGGTAGATATATTTAAATAAGAGAAATATATTCGGCTCCAGTCAGTCAATGCTCATTCCCGTCAAATGACAGAAAACGCCTGTCGGCCCCAAAATAGCTGCGCGCACTCAGAAGGCCATAACATTTGCATTTCTCAACGAAATCGCACAAAATTGGTACCGTTGGAATCGTGGTTCTGATCCCGATGCACAAGAAATCAAGAAATTCCGGATTTGATCAAGAATTGATTAAGATTTTTAAGAAAAAGTGGCCGGGTTCGGAACAGTGTTTTATTTGGGAGCTGGGAGTGCAATTAAGAGGCATGGTCATCATTCTTTCTCTGCTGCAGCACATGGGACAGTATGGCGAGCCTTTTGCAAGTAATGTATAACCATTTCACTCAATTTAATGCCTATTACAGGTGGTTGAAGGACAGATTTCGGGATTTCCATTTTCCCTTCTCTTCTCCTTCTCATTTTTTCTATAAATTGGAGTGTTGGGCTCATTGTAAAAGAGAGAGTTTTTGGGTAGCAAAGCTCTGCCAAAATTGCTTGGTGAAGCCGGTGTGTTGCAGGCCCTTGTAGTGGATTTCTTATTTTTGATGAGGGTAGATATATTTTTGATGAGGGTAGATATATTTAAATAAGAGAAATATATTCGGCTCCAGTCAGTCAATGCTCATTCCCGTCAAATGACAGAAAACGCCTGTCAGGCCCAAAATAGCTGCGCGCACTCAGAAGGCCATAACATTTGCATTTCTCAACGAAATCACACAAAATTGGTACCGTTGGAATCGTGGTTCTGATCCCGATGCACAGAAATCAAGAAATTCCGGATTTGATCAAGAATTGATTAAGATTTTTAAGAAAGCGTGGCCGGGTTCGGAACAGTGTTTTATTTGGCAGCTGGGAGTGCAATTAAGAGGCATGGTCATCATTCTTTCTCTGCTGCAGCACATGGGAC
Organism: Taxus chinensis; assembly: GCA_019776745.2. Classification (NCBI taxonomy): domain Eukaryota; kingdom Viridiplantae; phylum Streptophyta; class Pinopsida; order Cupressales; family Taxaceae; genus Taxus; species Taxus chinensis. The sequence continues at coordinate 8,841 of JAHRHJ020003558.1, forward strand.
AGTATGGGGAGCCTTTTGCAAGTAATGTATAACTATTTCACTCAATTTAATGCCTATTACAGGTGGTTGAAGGACAGATTTCGGGATTTCCATTTTCCCTTCTCTTCTCCTTCTCATTTTTTCTATAAATTGGAGTGTTGGGCTCATTGTAAAAGAGAGAGTTTTTGGGTAGCAAAGCTCTGCCAAAATTGCTTGGTGAAGCCGGTGTGTTGCAGGCCCTTGTAGTGGATTTCTTATTTTTGATGAGGGTAGATATATTTTTGATGAGGGTAGATATATTTAAATAAGAGAAATATATTCGGCTCCAGTCAGTCAATGCTCATTCCCGTCAAATGACAGAAAACGCCTGTCAGGCCCAAAATAGCTGCGCGCACTCAGAAGGCCATAACATTTGCATTTCTCAACGAAATCGCACAAAATTGGTACCGTTGGAATCGTGGTTCTGATCCCGATGCACAAGAAATCAAGAAATTCCGGATTTGATCAAGAATTGATTAAGATTTTTAAGAAAAGCGTGGCCGGGTTCGGAACAGTGTTTTATTTGGCAGCTGGGAGTGCAATTAAGAGGCATGGTCATCATTCTTTCTCTGCTGCAGCACATGGGACAGTATGGGGAGCCTTTTGCAAGTAATGTATAACTATTTCACTCAATTTAATGCCTATTACAGGTGGTTGAAGGACAGATTTCGGGATTTCCATTTTCCCTTCTCTTCTCCTTCTCATTTTTTCTATAAATTGGAGTGTTGGGCTCATTGTAAAAGAGAGAGTTTTTGGGTAGCAAAGCTCTGCCAAAATTGCTTGGTGAAGCCGGTGTGTTGCAGGCCCTTGTAGTGGATTTCTTATTTTTGATGAGGGTAGATATATTTTTGATGAGGGTAGATATATTTAAATAAGAGAAATATATTCGGCTCCAGTCAGTCAATGCTCATTCCCGTCAAATGACAGAAAACGCCTGTCAGGCCCAAAATAGCTGCGCGCACTCAGAAGGCCATAACATTTGCATTTCTCAACGAAATCGCACAAAATTGGTACCGTTGAAATCGTGGTTCTGATCCCGATGCACAGAAATCAAGAAATTCCGGATTTGATCAAGAATTGATTAAGATTTTTAAGAAAGCGTGGCCGGGTTCGGAACAGTGTTTTATTTGGCAGCTGGGAGTGCAATTAAGAGGCATGGTCATCATTCTTTCTCTGCTGCAGCACATGGGACAGTATGGGGAGCCTTTTGCAAGTAATGTATAACCATTTCACTCAATTTAATGCCTATTACAGGTGGTTGAAGGACAGATTTCGGGATTTCCATTTTCCCTTCTCTTCTCCTTCTCATTTTTTCTATAAATTGGAGTGTTGGGCTCATTGTAAAAGAGAGAGTTTTTGGGTAGCAAAGCTCTGCCAAAATTGCTTGGTGAAGCCGGTGTGTTGCAGGCCCTTGTAGTGGATTTCTTATTTTTGATGAGGGTAGATATATTTTTGATGAGGGTAGATATATTTAAATAAGAGAAATATATTCGGCTCCAGTCAGTCAATGCTCATTCCCGTCAAATGACAGAAAACGCCTGTCAGGCCCAAAATAGCTGCGCGCACTCAGAAGGCCATAACATTTGCATTTCTCAACGAAATCGCACAAAATTGGTACCGTTGGAATCGTGGTTCTGATCCCGATGCACAGAAATCAAGAAATTCCGGATTTGATCAAGAATTGATTAAGATTTTTAAGAAAGCGTGGCCGGGGTTCGGAACAGTGTTTTATTTGGGCAGCTGGGAGTGCAATTAAGAGGCATGGTCATCATTCTTTCTCTGCTGCAGCACATGGGACAGTATGGGGAGCCTTTTGCAAGTAATGTATAACTATTTCACTCAATTTAATGCCTATTACAGGTGGTTGAAGGACAGATTTCGGGATTTCCATTTTCCCTTTCTCTTCTCCTTCTCATTTTTTCTATAAATTGGAGTGTTGGGCTCATTGTAAAAGAGAGAGTTTTTGGGTAGCAAAGCTCTGCCAAAATTGCTTGGTGAAGCCGGTGTGTTGCAGGCCCTTGTAGTGGATTTCTTATTTTTGATGAGGGTAGATATATTTTTGATGAGGGTAGATATATTTAAATAAGAGAAATATATTCGGCTCCAGTCAGTCAATGCTCATTCCCGTCAAATGACAGAAAAACGCCTGTCAGGCCCAAAATAGCTGCGCGCACTCAGAAGGCCATAACATTTGCATTTCTCAACGAAATCGCACAAAATTGGTACCGTTGAAATCGTGGTTCTGATCCCGATGCACAGAAATCAAGAAATTCCGGATTTGATCAAGAATTGATTAAGATTTTTAAGAAAGCGTGGCCGGGTTCGGAACAGTGTTTTATTTGGCAGCTGGGAGTGCAATTAAGAGGCATGGTCATCATTCTTTCTCTGCTGCAGCACATGGGACAGTATGGGGAGCCTTTTGCAAGTAATGTATAACCATTTCACTCAATTTAATGCCTATTACAGGTGGTTGAAGGACAGATTTCGGGATTTCCATTTTCCCTTCTCTTCTCCTTCTCATTTTTTCTATAAATTGGAGTGTTGGGCTCATTGTAAAAGAGAGAGTTTTTGGGTAGCAAAGCTCTGCCAAAATTGCTTGGTGAAGCCGGTGTGTTGCAGGCCCTTGTAGTGGATTTCTTATTTTTGATGAGGGTAGATATATTTTTGATGAGGGTAGATATATTTAAATAAGAGAAATATATTCGGCTCCAGTCAGTCAATGCTCATTCCCGTCAAATGACAGAAAACGCCTGCCAGGCCCAAAATAGCTGCCGCACTCAGAAGGCCATAACTTTTGCATTTCTCAACGAAATCGCACAAAATTGGTACCGTTGGAATCGTGGTTCCGAGCCCGATGCACAGAAATCAAGAAATTCCGGATTTGATCAAGAATTGATTAAGATTTTTAAGAAAACGTGGCCGGGTTCGGAACAGTGTTTTATTTGGTAGCTGGGAGTGCAATTAAGAGGCATGGTCATCATTCTTTCTCTGCTGCAGCACATGGGACAGTATGGGGAGCCTTTTGCAAGTAATGTATAACCATTTCACTCAATTTAATGCCTATTATAGGTGGTTGAAGGACAGATTTCGGGATTTCCATTTTCCCTTCTCTTCTCCTTCTCATTTTTCTATAAATTGGAGTGTTGGGCTCATTGTAAAAGAGAGAGTTTTTGGGTAGCAAAGCTCTGCCAAAATTGCTTGGTGAAGCCGGTGTGTTGCAGGCCCTTGTAGTGGATTTCTTATTTTTGATGAGGGTAGATATATTTTTGATGAGGGTAGATATATTTAAATAAGAGAAATATATTCGGATCCAGTTAGTTAATGCTCATTCCTGTCAAATGACAAAAAACGCCTGCCAGGCCCAAATAGCTGCGCGCACTCAGAAGGCCATAACTTTTGCATTTCTCAACAAAATCGCACAAAATTGGTACCGTTGGAATCATGGTTCTGAGCCCGATGCACAGAAATCAAGAAATTCCGGATTTGATCAGAGAATTGATTAAGATTTTTAAGAAAGCGTGGCCGGGTTCGGAACAGTGTTTTATTTGGCAGCTGGGAGTGCAATTAAGAGGCATGGTCATCATTCTTTCTCTGCTGCAGCACATGGGACAGTATGGGGAGCCTTTTGCAAGTAATGTATAACTATTTCACTCAATTTAATGCCTATTACAGGTGGTTGAAGGACAGATTTCGGGATTTCCATTTTCCCTTCTCTTCTCCTTCTCATTTTTTCTATAAATTGGAGTGTTGGGCTCATTGTAAAAGAGAGAGTTTTTGGGTAGCAAAGCTCTGCCAAAATTGCTTGGTGAAGCCGATGTGTTGCAGGCCCTTGTAGTGGATTTCTTATTTTTGATGAGGGTAGATATATTTTTGATGAGGGTAGATATATTTAAATAAGAGAAATATATTCGGCTCCAGTCAGTCAATGCTCATTCCCGTCAAATGACAGAAAACGCCTGCCAGGCCCAAAATAGCTGCGCGCACTCAGAAGGCCATAACTTTTGCATTTCTCAACGAAATCGCACAAAATTGGTACCGTTGGAATCGTGGTTCCGAGCCCGATGCACAGAAATCAAGAAATTCCGGATTTGATCAAGAATTGATTAAGATTTTTAAGAAAACGTGGCCGGGTTCGGAACAGTGTTTTATTTGGTAGCTGGGAGTGCAATTAAGAGGCATGGTCATCATTCTTTCTCTGCTGCAGCACATGGGACAGTATGGGGAGCCTTTTGCAAGTAATGTATAACCATTTCACTCAATTTAATGCCTATTACAGGTGGTTGAAGGACAGATTTCGGGATTTCCATTTTCCCTTCTCTTCTCCTTCTCATTTTTTCTATAAATTGGAGTGTTGGGCTCATTGTAAAAGAGAGAGTTTTGGGTAGCAAAGCTCAGCCAAAATTGCTTGGTGAATTCCGGTGTGTTGCAGGCCCTTGTAGTGGATTTCTTATTTCTTGATGAGGGTAGATTATTTTTGATGAGGGTAGATATATTTAAATAAGAGAAATATATTCGGCTCCAGTCAGTCAATGCTCATTCCCGTCAAATGACAGAAAACGCCTGCCAGGCCCAAAATAGCTGCCTGCACTCAGAAGGCCATAACTTTTGCATTTCTCAACGAAATCGCACAAAATTGGTACCGTTGGAATCGTGGTTCCGAGCCCGATGCACAGCAATCAAGAAATTCCGGATTTGATCAAGAATTGATTGAGATTTTTAAGAAAACGTGGCCGGGTTCGGAACAGTGTTTTATTTGGTAGCTGGGAGTGCAATTAAGAGGCATGGTCATCATTCTTTCTCTGCTGCAGCACATGGGACAGTATGGGGAGCCTTTTGCAAGTAATGTATAACCATTTCACTCAATTTAATGCCTCTTACAGGTGGTTGAAGGACAGATTTCAGGATTTCCATTTTCCCTTCTCTTTCTCCTTCTCATTTTTTCTATAAATTGGAGTGTTGGGCTCATTGTAAAAGAGAGAGTTTTTGGGTAGCAAAGCTCTGCCAAAATTGCTTGGTGAAGCCGGTGTGTTGCAGGCCCTTGTAGTGGATTTCTTATTTTTGATGAGGGTAGATATATTTTTGATGAGGGTAGATATATTTAAATAAGAGAAATATATTCGGCTCCAGTCAGTCAATGCTCATTCCCGTCAAATGACAGAAAACGCCTGTCAGGCCCAAAATAGCTGCCCGCACTCAGAAGGCCATAACTTTTGCATTTCTCAACGAAATCGCACAAAATTGGTACCGTTGGAATCGTGGTTCCGAGCCCGATGCACAGCAATCAAGAAATTCCGGATTTGATCAAGAATTGATTAAGATTTTTAAGAAAACGTGGCCGGGTTCGGAACAGTGTTTTATTTGGTAGCTGGGAGTGCAATTAAGAGGCATGGTCATCATTCTTTCTCTGCTGCAGCACATGGGACAGTATGGGGAGCCTTTTGCAAGTAATGTATAACCATTTCACTCAATTTAATGCCTATTACAGGTGGTTGAAGGACAGATTTCGGGATTTCCATTTTCCCTTCTCTTTCTCCTTCTCATTTTTTCTATAAATTGGAGTGTTGGGCTCATTGTAAAAGAGAGAGTTTTTGGGTAGCAAAGCTCTGCCAAAATTGCTTTGTGAAGCCGGTGTGTTGCAGGCCCTTGTAGTGGATTTCAATTATTTTTGATGAGGGTAGATATATTTTTGATGAGGGTAAGATATATTTAAATAAGAGAAATATATTCGGCTCCAGTCAGTCAATGCTCATTCCCGTCAAATGACAGAAAACGCCTGCCAGGCCCAAAATAGCTGCCCGCACTCAGAAGGCCATAACTTTTGCATTTCTCAACGAAATCGCACAAAATTGGTACCGTTGGAATCGTGGTTCTGAGCCCGATGCACAGAAATAAAGAATATCCGGATTTGATCAGAAATTGATTAATATTTTTAAGGAAACGTGGCCGGGTTCAAAACAGTGTTTTATTTGGTAGCTGGGAGTGCAATTAAGAGGCATGGTCATCATTCTTTCTCTGCTGCAGCACATGGGACAGTATGGGGAGCCTTTTGCAAGTAATGTATAATCATTTCACTCAATTTAATGCCTCTTACAGGTGGTTGAAGGACAGATTTCGGGATTTCCATTTTCCCTTCTCTTTCTCCTTCTCATTTTTTCTATAAATTGGAGTGTTGGGCTCATTGTAAAAGAGAGAGTTTTTGGGTAGCAAAGCTCTGCCAAAATTGCTTGGTGAAGCCGGTGTGTTGCAGGCCCTTGTAGTGGATTTCTTATTTTTGATGAGGGTAGATATATATTTGATTAGTGAAATTTAAATAAGAGAAATATATTCGGCTCCAGTCAGTCAATGCTCATTCCCGTCAAATGACAGAAAACGCCTGCCAGGCCCAAAATAGCTGCCCGCACTCAGAAGGCCATAACTTTTGCATTTCTCAACGAAATCGCACAAAATTGGTACCGTTGGAATCGTGGTTCGAGCCCGATGCACAGAAATCAAGAAATTCCGGATTTGATCAGAAATTGATTGAGATTTTTAAGAAAACGTGGCCGGGTTCGGAACAGTGTTTTATTTGGTAGCTGGGAGTGCAATTAAGAGGCATGGTCATCATTCTTTCTCTGCTGCAGCACATGGGACAGTATGGGGAGCCTTTTGCAAGTAATGTATAACCATTTCACTCAATTTAATGCCTCTTATAGGTGGTTGAAGGACAGATTTCGGGATTTCCATTTTCCCTTCTCTTTTCCTTCTCATTTTTTCTATAAATTGGAGTGTTGGGCTCATTGTAAAAGAGAGAGTTTTTGGGTAGCAAAGCTCTGCCAAAATTGCTTGGTGAAGCCGGTGTGTTGCAGGCCCTTGTAGTGGATTTCTTATTTTTGATGAGGGTAGATATATTTTTGATGAGGGTAGATATATTTAAATAAGAGAAATATATTCGGCTCCAGTCAGTCAATGCTCATTCCCGTCAAATGACAGAAAACGCCTGTCAGGCCCAAAATAGCTGCGCGCACTCAGAAGGCCATAACATTTGCATTTCTCAACGAAATCGCACAAAATTGGTACCGTTGGAATCGTGGTTCCGATCCCGATGCACAGAAATCAAGAAATTCCGGATTTGATCAAGAATTGATTAAGATTTTTAAGAAAGCGTGGCCGGGTTCGGAACAGTGTTTTATTTGGCAGCTGGGAGTGCAATTAAGAGGCATGGTCATCATTCTTTCTCTGCTGCAGCACATGGGACAGTATGGGGAGCCTTTTGCAAGTAATGTATAACCATTTCACTCAATTTAATGCCTATTACAGGTGGTTGAAGGACAGATTTCGGGATTTCCATTTTCCCTTCTCTTCTCCTTCTCATTTTTTCTATAAATTGGAGTGTTGGGCTCATTGTAAAAGAGAGAGTTTTTGGGTAGCAAAGCTCTGCCAAAATTGCTTGGTGAAGCCGGTGTGTTGCAGGCCCTTGTAGTGGATTTCTTATTTTTGATGAGGGTAGATATATTTTTGATGAGGGTAGATATATTTAAATAAGAGAAATATATTCGGCTCCAGTCAGTCAATGCTCATTCCCGTCAAATGACAGAAAACGCCTGTCAGGCCCAAAATAGCTGCGCGCACTCAGAAGGCCATAACATTTGCATTTCTCAACGAAATCGCACAAAATTGGTACCGTTGGAATCGTGGTTCCGAGCCCGATGCACAGCAATCAAGAAATTCCGGATTTGATCAAGAATTGATTAAGATTTTTAAGAAACGTGGCCGGGTTCGGAACAGTGTTTTATTTGGTAGCTGGGAGTGCAATTAAGAGGCATGGTCATCATTCTTTCTCTGCTGCAGCACATGGGACAGTATGGGGAGCCTTTTGCAAGTAATGTATAACCATTTCACTCAATTTAATGCCTATTACAGGTGGTTGAAGGACAGATTTCAGGATTTCCATTTTCCCTTCTCTTCTCCTTCTCATTTTTTCTATAAATTGGAGTGTTGGGCTCATTGTAAAAGAGAGAGTTTTTGGGTAGCAAAGCTCTGCCAAAATTGCTTGGTGAAGCCGGTGTGTTGCAGGCCCTTGTAGTGGATTTCTTATTTTTGATGAGGGTAGATATATTTTTGATGAGGGTAGATATATTTAAATAAGAGAAATATATTCGGCTCCAGTCAGTCAATGCTCATTCCCGTCAAATGACAGAAAACGCCTGTCAGGCCCAAAATAGCTGCGCGCACTCAGAAGGCCATAACATTTGCATTTCTCAACGAAATCGCACAAAATTGGTACCGTTGGAATCGTGGTTCCGATCCCGATGCACAGCAATCAAGAAATTCCGGATTTGATCAAGAATTGATTAAGATTTTTAAGAAAGCGTGGCCGGGTTCAGAACAGTGTTTTATTTGGTAGCTGGGAGTGCAATTAAGAGGCATGGTCATCATTCTTTCTCTGCTGCAGCACATGGGACAGTATGGGGAGCCTTTTGCAAGTAATGTATAACCATTTCACTCAATTTAATGCCTATTACAGGTGGTTGAAGGACAGATTTCGGGATTTCCATTTTCCCTTCTCTTCTCCTTCTCATTTTTTCTATAAATTGGAGTGTTGGGCTCATTGTAAAAGAGAGAGTTTTTGGGTAGCAAAGCTCTGCCAAAATTGCTTGGTGAAGCCGGTGTGTTGCAGGCCCTTGTAGTGGATTTCTTATTTTTGATGAGGGTAGATATATTTTTGATGAGGGTAGATATATTTAAATAAGAGAAATATATTCGGCTCCAGTCAGTCAATGCTCATTCCCGTCAAATGACAGAAAACGCCTGCCAGGCCCAAAATAGCTGCGCGCACTCAGAAGGCCATAACATTTGCATTTCTCAACGAAATCGCACAAAATTGGTACCGTTGGAATCGTGGTTCCGATCCCGATGCACAGCAATCAAGAAATTCCGGATTTGATCAAGAATTGATTAAGATTTTTAAGAAAGCGTGGCCGGGTTCGGAACAGTGTTTTATTTGGTAGCTGGGAGTGCAATTAAGAGGCATGGTCATCATTCTTTCTCTGCTGCAGCACATGGGACAGTATGGGGAGCCTTTTGCAAGTAATGTATAACCATTTCACTCAATTTAATGCCTATTACAGGTGGTTGAAGGACAGATTTCGGGATTTCCATTTTCCCTTCTCTTCTCCTTCTCATTTTTTCTATAAATTGGAGTGTTGGGCTCATTGTAAAAGAGAGAGTTTTTGGGTAGCAAAGCTCTGCCAAAATTGCTTGGTGAAGCCGGTGTGTTGCAGGCCCTTGTAGTGGATTTCTTATTTTTGATGAGGGTAGATATATTTAAATAAGAGAAATATATTCGGCTCCAGTCAGTCAATGCTCATTCCCGTCAAATGACAGAAAATGCCTGCCAGGCCCGAAATAGCTGCGCGCACTCAGAAGGCCATAACATTTGCATTTCTCAACGAAATCGCACAAAATTGGTACCGTTGGAATCGTGGTTCCGATCCCGATGCACAGCAATCAAGAAATTCCGGATTTGATCAAGAATTGATTAAGATTTTTAAGAAAGCGTGGCCGGGTTCGGAACAGTGTTTTATTTGGTAGCTGGGAGTGCAATTAAGAGGCATGGTCATCATTCTTTCTCTGCTGCAGCACATGGGACAGTATGGGGAGCCTTTTGCAAGTAATGTATAACCATTTCACTCAATTTAATGCCTATTACAGGTGGTTGAAGGATAGATTTCGGGATTTCCATTTTCCCTTCTCTTCTCCTTCTCATTTTTTCTATAAATTGGAGTGTTGGGCTCATTGTAAAAGAGAGAGTTTTTGGGTAGCAAAGCTCTGCCAAAATTGCTTGGTGAAGCCGGTGTGTTGCAGGCCCTTGTAGTGGATTTCTTATTTTTGATGAGGGTAGATATGATTTTTGATGAGGGTAGATATGTTTAAATAAGAGAAATATATTCGGCTCCAGTCAGTCAATGCTCATTCCCGTCAAATGACAGAAAACGCCTGCCAGGCCCAAAATAGCTGCGCGCACTCAGAAGGCCATAACATTTGCATTTCTCAACGAAATCGCACAAAATTGGTACCGTTGGAATCGTGGTTCCGATCCCGATGCACAGCAATCAAGAAATTCCGGATTTGATCAAGAATTGATTAAGATTTTTAAGAAAACGTGGCCGGGTTCGGAACAGTGTTTTATTTGGTAGCTGGGAGTGCAATTAAGAGGCATGGTCATCATTCTTTCTCTGCTGCAGCACATGGGACAGTATGGGGAGCCTTTTGCAAGTAATGTATAACCATTTCACTCAATTTAATGCCTATTACAGGTGGTTGAAGGACAGATTTCGGGATTTCCATTTTCCCTTCTCTTCTCCTTCTCATTTTTTCTATAAATTGGAGTGTTGGGCTCATTGTAAAAGAGAGAGTTTTTGGGTAGCAAAGCTCTGCCAAAATTGCTTGGTGAAGCCGGTGTGTTGCAGGCCCTTGTAGTGGATTTCTTATTTTTGATGAGGGTAGATATATTTAAATAAGAGAAATATATTCGGCTCCAGTCAGTCAATGCTCATTCCCGTCAAATGACAGAAAACGCCTGCCAGGCCCAAAATAGCTGCGCGCACTCAGAAGGCCATAACTTTTGCATTTCTCAACGAAATCGCACAAAATTGGTACCGTTGGAATCGTGGTTCCGATCCCGATGCACAGCAATCAAGAAATTCCGGATTTGATCAAGAATTGATTAAGATTTTTAAGAAACGTGGCCGGGTTCGGAACAGTGTTTTATTTGGTAGCTGGGAGTGCAATTAAGAGGCATGGTCATCATTCTTTCTCTGCTGCAGCACATGGGACAGTATGGGGAGCCTTTTGCAAGTAATGTATAACCATTTCACTCAATTTAATGCCTATTACAGGTGGTTGAAGGACAGATTTCGGGATTTCCATTTTCCCTTCTCTTCTCCTTCTCATTTTTTCTATAAATTGGAGTGTTGGGCTCATTGTAAAAGAGAGAGTTTTTGGGTAGCAAAGCTCTGCCAAAATTGCTTGGTGAAGCCGGTGTGTTGCAGGCCCTTGTAGTGGATTTCTTATTTTTGATGAGGGTAGATATATTTTTGATGAGGGTAGATATATTTAAATAAGAGAAATATATTCGGCTCCAGTCAGTCAATGCTCATTCCCGTCAAATGACAGAAAACGCCTGCCAGGCCCAAAATAGCTGCGCGCACTCAGAAGGCCATAACATTTGCATTTCTCAACGAAATCGCACAAAATTGGTACCGTTGGAATCGTGGTTCCGATCCCGATGCACAGCAATCAAGAAATTCCGGATTTGATCAAGAATTGATTAAGATTTTTAAGAAACGTGGCCGGGTTCGGAACAGTGTTTTATTTGGTAGCTGGGAGTGCAATTAAGAGGCATGGTCATCATTCTTTCTCTGCTGCAGCACATGGGACAGTATGGGGAGCCTTTTGCAAGTAATGTATAACCATTTCACTCAATTTAATGCCTATTACAGGTGGTTGAAGGATAGATTTCGGGATTTCCATTTTCCCTTCTCTTCTCCTTCTCATTTTTTCTATAAATTGGAGTGTTGGGCTCATTGTAAAAGAGAGAGTTTTTGGGTAGCAAAGCTCTGCCAAAATTGCTTGGTGAAGCCGGTGTGTTGCAGGCCCTTGTAGTGGATTTCTTATTTTTGATGATGTAGATATATTTTTGATGAGGGTAGATATATTTAAATAAGAGAAATATATTCGGCTCCAGTCAGTCAATGCTCATTCCCGTCAAATGACAGAAAACGCCTGCCAGGCCCAAAATAGCTGCCCGCACTCAGAAGGCCATAACTTTTGCATTTCTCAACGAAATCGCACAAAATTGGTACCGTTGGAATCGTGGTTCCGATCCCGATGCACAGCAATCAAGAAATTCCGGATTTGATCAAGAATTGATTAAGATTTTTAAGAAACGTGGCCGGGTTCGGAACAGTGTTTTATTTGGATAGCTGGGAGTGCAATTAAGAGGCATGGTCATCCTTCTTTCTCTGCTGCAGCACATGGGGCAGTATTGGGAGCCTTTTGCAAGTAATGTATAACCATTTCACTCAATTTAATGCCTATTACAGGTGGTTGAAGGACAGATTTCGGGATTTCCATTTTCTCTTCTCTTCTCCTTCTCATTTTTTCTATAAATTGGAGTGTTGGGCTCATTGTAAAAGAGAGAGTTTTTGGGTAGCAAGGCTCTGCCAAAAATGCTTGGTGAAGCCGGTGTGTTCCAGGCCCTTGTAGTGGATTTGTGCCATTTTTGATGAAACTGGATTTCTAGATATATTTTTGATGAGGGTAGATATATTTAAATAAGAGAAATATATTCGGCTCCAGTCAGTTAATGCTCATTCCCGTCAAATGACAGAAAACGCCTGCCAGGCCCAAAATAGCTGCCCGCACTCAGAAGGCCATAACTTTTGCATTTCTCAACGAAATCGCACAAAATTGGTACCGTTGGAATCGTGGTTCCGAGCCCGATGCACAGCAATCAAGAAATTCCGGATTTGATCAAGAATTGATTAAGATTTTTAAGAAAAAGTGGCCGGGTTCAGAACAGTGTTTTATTTGGGAGCTGGGAGTGCAATTAAGAGGCATGGTCATCATTCTTTCTCTGCTGCAGCACATGGGACAGTATGGGGAGCCTTTTGCAAGTAATGTATAACCATTTCACTCAATTTAATGCCTCTTATAGGTGGTTGAAGGACAGATTTCGGGATTTCCATTTTCCCTTCTCTTCTCCTTCTCATTTTTTCTATAAATTGGAGTGTTGGGCTCATTGTAAAAGAGAGAGTTTTTGGGTAGCAAAGCTCTGCCAAAATTGCTTTGTGAAGCCAGTGTGTTGCAGGCCCTTGTAGTGGATTTCTTAATTTGATGATTCCGTAGATATGATTTCTGCGCCACAAAAACTGGATTTATTAATTTTAATGAGGGTAGATATATTTAAATAAGAGAAATATATTCGGCTCCAGTCAGTTAATGCTCATTCCCGTCAAATGACAGAAAACGCCTGCCAGGCCCAAAATAGCTGCCCGCACTCAGAAGGCCATAACTTTTGCATTTCTCAACGAAATCGCACAAAATTGGTACCGTTGGAATCGTGGTTCCGAGCCCGATGCACAGCAATCAAGAAATTCCGGATTTGATCAAGAACTAATTAAGATTTTTAAGGAAAACGTGGCCGGGTTCAGAACAGTGTTTTATTTGGTAGATGGGAGTGCAATTAAGAGGCATGGTCATCATTCTTTCTCTGCTGCAGCACATGGGACAGTATGGGGAGCCTTTTGCAAGTAATGTATAACCATTTCACTCAATTTAATGCCTCTTACAGGTGGTTGAAGGACAGATTTCGGGATTTCCATTTTCCCTTCTCTTCTCCTTCTCATTTTTTCTATAAATTGGAGTGTTGGGCTCATTGTAAAAGAGAGAGTTTTTGGGTAACAAAGCTCTGCCAAAATTGCTTTGTGAAGCCAGTGTGTTGCAGGCCCTTGTAGTGGATTTCTTATTTGATGAGGGTAGATATATTTTTGCCACAAAAACTGGATTTCTTAATTTTAATGAGGTAGATATATTTAAATAAGAGAAATATATTCGGCTCCAGTCTGTTAATGCTCATTCCCGTCAAATGACAGAAAACGCCTGCCAGGCCCAAAATAGCTGCCCGCACTCAGAAGGCCATAACTTTTGCATTTCTCAACGAAATCGCACAAAATTGGTACCGTTGGAACCGTGGTTCCGAGCCCGATGCACAGCAATCAAGAAATTCCGGATTTGATTAGAGAATTGATTAAGGTTTTTAAGGAAACGTGGACAGGTTCAGAACAGTGTTTTATTTGGTAGTTGGGAGTGCAATTAAGAGGAATGGTCATCATTCTTTCTCTACTGCAGCACACGGGACAGTATGGGGAGCCTTTTGCATGTAATGGACAACCTTTTCACTCAATTTAATGCCTCTTACAGGTGGTTGAAGGACAGATTTCGGGATTTCCATTTTCCATTCTCTTCAACGAAACTTCGCATTTTTTCTATAAATTGGCACCGTTCGAACTGATGGTAAAAGAGCCCGAGTTTTCGCACAGCAAAGCTCTGCCAAAATTCTTTGTGAAGTTAGTTTGATCTGCAGGCCCTTAAACTGGATTTCTTATTTTTGATGAGGATAGATATATTTAAATAAAGAGAAATGTGTTCGGCTCCAGTCAGTTAGATGCTCTTTCCCGTCAAATGACAGAAAACGCCTGCCAGGCCCAAAATAGCTGCCCCTGCACTCAGAAGGCCATAACTTTTGCATTTCTCAACGAAACCGCACAAAATTGGTACCGTTGGAACCGTGGTTCCGAGCCCGATGCACAGCAATCAAGAAATTCCGGATTTGATCTGCGCCACAAAAACTGGATTTCTTAATTTTAATGAGGATAGATATATTTAAATAAAGGAAATGTGTTCGGCTCCAGTCAGTAGATGCTCTTTCCCGTCAAATGACAGAAAACGCCTGCCAGGCCCAAAATAGCTGCCTGCACTCAGAAGGCCATAACTTTTGCATTTCTCAACGAAACCGCACAAAATTGGTACCATTGGAACCGTGGTTCCGAGCCCGATGCACAGCAATCAAGATGATTCCGGAATTGATCTGCGCCACAAAAACTGGATTTCTTAATTTTAATGAGGATAGATATATTTAAATAAAGGAAATGTGTTCGGCTCCAGTCAGTAGATGCTCTTTCCCGTCAAATGACAGAAAACGCCTGCCAGGCCCAAAATAGCTGCCTGCACTCAGAAGGCCATAACTTTTGCATTTCTCAACGAAACCGCACAAAATTGGTACCGTTGGAACCGTGGTTCCGAGCCCGATGCACAGCAATCAAGAAATTCCGGATTTGATCTGCGCCACAAAAACTGGATTTCTTAATTTTAATGAGGATAGATATATTTAAATAAAGGAAATGTGTTCGGCTCCAGTCAGTAGATGCTCTTTCCCGTCAAATGACAGAAAAAACCCTTGCCAGGCCCAAAATAGCTGCCTGCACTCAGAAGGCCATAACTTTTGCATTTCTCAACGAAACTTCGCAACCGCACAAAATTGGTACCGTTGGAACCGTGGTTCCGAGCCCGATGCACAGCAATCAAGAAATTCCGGATTTGATCTGCGCCACAAAAACTGGATTTCTTAATTTTAATGAGGATAGATATATTTAAATAAAGGAAATGTGTTCGGCTCCAGTCAGTAGATGCTCGTTCCCGTCAAATGACAGAAAACGCCTGCCAGGCCCAAAATAGCTGCCTGCACTCAGAAGGCCATAACTTTTGCATTTCTCAACGAAACCGCACAAAATTGGTACCGTTGGAACCGTGGTTCCGAGCCCGATGCACAGCAATCAAGAAATTCCGGATTTGATCTGCGCCACAAAAACTGGATTTCTTAATTTTAATGAGGATAGATATATTTAAATAAAGGAAATGTGTTCGGCTCCAGTCAGTAGATGCTCTTTCCCGTCAAATGACAGAAAACCCTGCCAGGCCCAAAATAGCTGCCTGCACTCAGAAGGCCATAACTTTTGCATTTCTCAACGAAACCGCACAAAATTGGTACCGTTGGAACCGTGGTTCCGAGCCCGATGCACAGCAATCAAGAAATTCCGGATTTGATCTGCGCCACAAAAACTGGATTTCTTAATTTTAATGAGGATAGATATATTTAAATAAAGGAAATGTGTTCGGCTCCAGTCAGTAGATGCTCTTTCCCGTCAAATGACAGAAAACGCCTGCGAGGCCCAAAATAGCTGCCTGCACTCAGAAGGCCATAACTTTTGCATTTCTCAACGAAATCGCACAAAATTGGTACCGTTGGAACCGTGGTTCCGAGCCCGATGCACAGCAATCAAGAAATTCCGGATTTGATCTGCGCCACAAAAACTGGGATTTCTTAATTTTAATGAGGATAGATATATTTAAATAAAGGAAATGTGTTCGGCTCCAGTCAGTAGATGCTCTTTCCCGTCAAATGACAGAAAACCCCTGCAAGGCCCAAAATAGCTGCCTGCACTCAGAAGGCCATAACTTTTGCATTTCTCAACGAAACCGCACAAAATTGGTACCGTTGGAACCGTGGTTCCGAGCCCGATGCACAGCAATCAAGAAATTCCGGATTTGATCTGCGCCACAAAAACTGGATTTCTTAATTTTAATGAGGATAGATATATTTAAATAAAGGAAATGTGTTCGGCTCCAGTCAGTAGATGCTCTTTCCCGTCAAATGACAGAAAACGCCTGCCAGGCCCAAAATAGCTGCCCTGCACTCAGAAGGCCATAACTTTTGCATTTCTCAACGAAACCGCACAAAATTGGTACCGTTGGAACCGTGGTTCCGAGCCCGATGCACAGCAATCAAGAAATTCCGGATTTGATCTGCGCCACAAAAACTGGATTTCTTAATTTTAATGAGGATAGATATATTTAAATAAAGGAAATGTGTTCGGCTCCAGTCAGTAGATGCTCTTTCCCGTCAAATGACAGAAAACCCTGCCAGGCCCAAAATAGCTGCCTGCACTCAGAAGGCCATAACTTTTGCATTTCTCAACGAAACCGCACAAAATTGGTAACGTTGGAACCGTGGTTCCGAGCCCGATGCACAGCAAAGCTCTAAAGAAATTCCGGAATTTGATCTGCGCCACAAAAACTGGATTTCTTAATTTTAATGAGGATAGATATATTTAAATAAAGGAAATGTGTTCGGCTCCAGTCAGTTAGATGCTCTTTCCCGTCAAATGACAGAAAACGCCTGCCAGGCCCAAAATAGCTGCCTGCACTCAGAAGGCCATAACTTTTGCATTTCTCAACGAAACCGCACAAAATTGGTACCGTTGGAACCGTGGTTCCGAGCCCGATGCACAGCAATCAAGAAATTCCGGATTTGATCTGCGCCACAAAAACTGGATTTCTTAATTTTAATGAGGATAGATATATTTAAATAAAGGAAATGTGTTCGGCTCCAGTCAGTAGATGCTCTTTCCCGTCAAATGACAGAAAACGCCTGCCAGGCCCAAAATAGCTGCCTGCACTCAGAAGGCCATAACTTTTGCATTTCTCAACGAAACCGCACAAAATTGGTACCGTTGGAACCGTGGTTCCGAGCCCGATGCACAGCAATCAAGAAATTCCGGATTCCAGATTTGATCTGCGCCACAAAAACTGGATTTCTTAATTTTAATGAGGATAGATATATTTAAATAAAGGAAATGTGTTCGGCTCCAGTCAGTAGATGCTCTTTCCCGTCAAATGACAGAAAACGCCTGCCAGGCCCAAAATAGCTGCCTGCACTCAGAAGGCCATAACTTTTGCATTTCTCAACGAAACCGCACAAAATTGGTACCGTTGGAACCGTGGTTCCGAGCCCGATGCACAGCAATCAAGAAATTCCGGATTTGATCTGATTACCACAAAAACTGGATTTCTTAATTTTAATGAGGATAGATATATTTAAATAAAGGAAATGTGTTCGGCTCCAGTCAGTAGATGCTCTTTCCCGTCAAATGACAGAAAACGCCTGCCAGGCCCAAAATAGCTGCCTGCACTCAGAAGGCCATAACTTTTGCATTTCTCAACGAAACCGCACATAAATTGGCACCGTTGGAACCGTGGTTCCGAGCCCGATGCACAGCAATCAAGAAATTCCGGATTTGATCTGCGCCACAAAAACTGGATTTCTTAATTTTAATGAGGATAGATATATTTAAATAAAGGAAATATGTTCGGCTCCAGTCAGTAGATGCTCTTTCCCGTCAAATGACAGAAAACGCCTGCAAGGCCCAAAATAGCTGCCTGCACTCAGAAGGCCATAACTTTTGCATTTCTCAACGAAACCGCACAAAATTGGTACCGTTGGAACCGTGGTTCCGAGCCCGATGCACAGCAATCAAGAAATTCCGGATTTGATCTGCGCCACAAAAACTGGATTTCTTAATTTTAATGAGGATAGATATATTTAAATAAAGGAAATGTGTTCGGCTCCAGCACAGTAGATGCTCTTTCCCGTCAAATGACAGAAAACGCCTGCCAGGCCCAAAATAGCTCTCCTGCACTCAGAAGGCCATAACTTTTGCATTTCTCAACGAAACCGCACAAAATTGGCACCGTTGGAACCGTGGTTCCGAGCCCGATGCACAGCAATCAAGAAATTCCGGATTTGATCTGCGCCACAAAAACTGGATTTCTTAATTTTAATGAGGATAGATATATTTAAATAAAGGAAATGTGTTCGGCTCCAGTCAGTAGATGCTCTTTCCCGTCAAATGACAGAAAACGCCTGCAAGGCCCAAAATAGCTGCCCTGCACTCAGAAGGCCATAACTTTTGCATTTCTCAACGAAACCGCACAAAATTGGTACCGTTGGAACCGTGGTTCCGAGCCCGATGCACAGCAATCAAGAAATTCCGGATTTGATCTGCGCCACAAAAACTGGATTTCTTAATTTTAATGAGGATAGATATATTTAAATAAAGGAAATGTGTTCGGCTCCAGTCAGTAGATGCTCTTTCCCGTCAAATGACAGAAAACGCCTGCCAGGCCCAAAATAGCTCGCCTGCACTCAGAAGGCCATAACTTTTGCATTTCTCAACGAAACCGCACAAAATTGGCACCGTTGGAACCGTGGTTCCGAGCCCGAAGCACAGCAATCAAGAAATTCCGGATTTGATCTGCGCCACAAAAACTGGATTTCTTAATTTTAATGAGGATAGATATATTTAAATAAAGGAAATGTGTTCGGCTCCAGTCAGTAGATGCTCTTTCCCGTCAAATGACAGAAAACCCCTGCCAGGCCCAAAATAGCTGCCTGCACTCAGAAGGCCATAACTTTTGGCATTTCTCAACGAAACCGCACAAAATTGGCACCGTTGGAACCGTGGTTCCGAGCCCGATGCACAGCAATCAAGAAATTCCGGATTTGATCTGCGCCACAAAAACTCGATTTCTTAATTTTAATGAGGATAGATATATTTAAATAAAGGAAATGTGTTCGGCTCCAGTCAGTAGATGCTCTTTCCCGTCAAATGACAGAAAACGCCTGCCAGGCCCAAAATAGCTGCCTGCACTCAGAAGGCCATAACTTTTGCATTTCTCAACGAAACCGCACAAAATTGGCACCGTTGGAACCGTGGTTCCGAGCCCGATGCACAGCAATCAAGAAATTCCAGATTTGATCTGCGCCACAAAAACTGGATTTCTTAATTTTAATGAGGATAGATATATTTAAATAAAGGAAATGTGTTCGGCTCCAGTCAGTAGATGCTCTTTCCCGTCAAATGACAGAAAATGCCTGCCAGGCCCAAAATAGCTGCCTGCACTCAGAAGGCCATAACTTTTGCATTTCTCAACGAAATCGCACAAAATTGGCACCGTTGGAACCGTGGTTCCGAGCCCGATGCACAGCAATCAAGATATTCCGGATTTGATCTGCGCCACAAAAACTGGATTTCTTAATTTTAATGAGGATAGATATATTTAAATAAAGGAAATGTGTTCGGCTCCAGTCAGTAGATGCTCTTTCCCGTCAAATGACAGAAAACCGCCTGCCAGGCCCAAAATAGCTCCCTGCACTCAGAAGGCCATAACTTTTGCATTTCTCAACGAAACCGCACAAAATTGGCACCCGTTGGAACCGTGGTTCCGAGCCCGATGCACAGCAAATCAAGAAATTCCGGATTTGATCTGCGCCACAAAAACTGGATTTCTTAATTTTAATGAGGATAGATATATTTAAATAAAGGAAATGTGTTCGGCTCCAGTCAGTAGATGCTCTTTCCCGTCAAATGACAGAAAACGCCTGCAAGGCCCAAAATAGCTGCCCTGTACTCAGAAGGCCATAACTTTTGCATTTCTCAACGAAACCGCACAAAATTGGTACCGTTGGAACCGTGGTTCCGAGCCCGATGCACAGCAATCAAGAAATTCCGGATTTGATCTGCGCCACAAAAACTGGATTTCTTAATTTTAATGAGGATTCCGGATATATTTAAATAAAGGAAATGTGTTCGGCTCCAGTCAGTAGATGCTCTTTCGCCGTCAAATGACAGAAAACGCCTGCCAGGATTTCAAAATTAGCTCCCTGCAGTCAGAAGGCCATAACTTTTGCATTTCTCAACGAAACCGCACAAAATTGGCACCGTTGGAAACCGTGGTTCCGAGCCCGATGCACAGCAATCAAGAAATTCCGGATTTGATCTGCGCCACAAAAACTGGATTTCTTAATTTTAATGAGGAAATAGATATATTTAAATAAAGGAAATGTGTTCGGCTCCAGTCAGTAGATGCTCTTTCCCGTCAAATGACAGAAAACGCCTGCCAGGCCCAAAATAGCTGCCTGCACTCAGAAGGCCATAACTTTTGCATTTCTCAACGAAACCGCACAAAATTGGTACCGTTGGAACCGTGGTTCCGACCCCGATGCACAGCAATCAAGAAATTCCGGATTTGATCTGCGCCACAAAAACTGGATTTCTTAATTTTAATGAGGATAGATATATTTAAATAAAGGATGGTCAATGTGTTCGGCTCCAGTCAGTAGATGCTCTTTCCCGTCAAATGACAGAAAACGCCTGCCAGGCCCAAAATAGCTGCCTGCACTCAGAAGGCCATAACTTTTGCATTTCTCAACGAAACCGCACAAAATTGGTACCGTTGGAACCGTGGTTCCGAGCCCGATGCACAGCAATCAAGAAATTCCGGATTTGATCTGCGCCACAAAAACTGGATTTCTTAATTTTAATGAGGATAGATATATTTAAATAAAGGAAATGTGTTCGGCTCCAGTCAGTAGATGCTCTTTCCCGTCAAATGACAGAAAACGCCTGCCAGGCCCAAAATAGCTGCCTGCACTCAGAAGGCCATAACTTTTGCATTTCTCAACGAAACCGCACAAAATTGGCACCGTTGGAACCGTGGTTCCGAGCCCGATGCACAGCAATCAAGAAATTCCGGATTTGATCTGCGCCACAAAACTGGATTTCTTAATTTGGTAATGAGGATAGATATATTTAAGAGGCGAAGGTCAAATGTGTTCGGCTCCAGCACCTGGGATAGTATGGGGATGCTCTTTCCCGTCAAGTAATATACAGAAAACGCATTGCAAGGCCCCAAATAGCCTGCCTGCAGGTGGTCAGAAGGCCATAGACTTTTGGCATTTCTCAACGAAACCGCTTCAAAATCTGGTACCGTTGGAACTCGTGGTTTCGGCTCCAAAGCACAGCCAATCAAGTAAATTCCGGATTTGATCTGCAGCCACAAAAACTGGACTTCTTGCATGGTAATCCAGGCCCTAGATATATCTTAAATAAACCGATTGAAATGTGTTCGGCATCCAGTCAAGTAGATGCTCTTTCCCGTCAAATGACAGAAAACGCCTGCCAGGCCCAAAATAGCTCGCTGCACTCAGAAGGCCATAACTTTTGCATTTCTCAACGAAACCGCACAAAATTGGTACCGTTGGAACCGTGGTTCCGAGCCCGAAGCACAGCAATCAAGAAATTCCGGATGTTTCAGAGATACTGTTGTGAATGCATTTTGCTTAATGGAAAACGTGGCACCCCTTCTTAGTGTTTTATTCTGGTAGCTGGGAGTGCATTTAAGAGGCTAACTGGTCATCACCCTCCTTTTCTGCTGTATCAGCACAGTGTAGGATTTCATTTTATGCATTCTCTCTCCCTTCCCTTCGAAATTTAAATTGGAATACCCAGTTTCCAGGCCTGCAATTTAATAGCCTGCTGTGGCAGGTCAGTTTAGGAAGGAACCATAACTTTCTGGAGGTCTTCTCAAGTAGAAAGTCGCACAACTCTGGATATGGTACCCATGTTATTCAATCACACTGTGAGTTCAAGTATATGCACTTGTATAGCACAGCAGAGTTTTTGGGTAGCAAAGCAAGTGCCAAAATTCTTTGTGATAGCCAGTACTGTTTCTGGCCATTGTAGTAAACTCGATAAAACTCTAAAATAGTTTAATTAGGATAGATATATTTAAATAAAGGAAATGTGTTCGGCTCTCTTTAAATTTTCAGATGCTCTTTTGGGTGGATATTTTGGACAGATATTAACGTTTCTGCCAGGTTCAAAATAGCTGCCTGCACTCAGTAAGGCCATCAACTTTTGCATTTGGCTCAACGAAATTTTCTACAAATTTTGTGCATTTTTTAACCGTGGTTCCGACCCCGATGCACAGGGATATTTCAAGAAATTCCGGACATGATCTATTACCTATGCACAACTGGATTTCTTCACAGTGTTTACATGAGGATAGTTGGGAGAGCAAGATTAAGATAATGGTCATCATTAGTGTCTCTTTTACAACACCTGTGATAGTATGGGGATGCTCTTTCTCGTAAACTAACATACAACGCATAGTTCAGGCACAAAGTAGCTTCCTGCAATAAAAGGGGATGAAGGATACGATTCTCAGGGACATGGGGACCATTTTCCCTAGCTTCTGGGGAAGACGGTCGCATTCTTCTATAAATTGGTAATTGTTAGGCTCATTGTTATAAAGGAGGTATGTTTTTTTTAGCAAATCTATGTCAAACTTTGCAATACTGAACCACAATATTCTAAACAAGGAAAATATTGATCTGCGCTTGCATGGTGATCCAGGCCCTTATCTTGTAATTATCTATAATTGCATATTCATGAAGGATAGATTACGTATTTAAAGTTTAAAGGAAACATGTTCCCCTGCTATGTTTGTAGATGCACTCTCTTCCCTTTCCAAACCTTCATTATAAGAAAACTTCTCATCAGGCTCAAAATTGTATGGACTCACTCCAGGTCAAGCTCCTCCATTAACCTTTGTGCATGTCTCAACGAAATGCTTGTTGCCACATGCATTTGCCAATTGTGTTGGAACCTCTGGTATCACGAGCCTTAATAGCAAAAGCAATCAAGAAATTCTGGATTTGAACACATAAATGGTTAGACTGGTTGTCACACAAGTACGCCCCTGGATTTGGTGTATCACCCGCTTTAATGTAGGATTTTATTAGATCATGCCATTGTTACTCCTATCTAGTACCCTTAGAAATCTTGATTCGGCTCCAGTTCAGTCTTGGATGCTCTAAGAATGTCAAATTGTGACAGAACCACGCAGGAGCAAGATGATGGCCGGCATCTATAGCTGCCTGCATCTCAAGTAGCATCTTTTGCATATAGCTTCATCAACCAATCATTCACCATGAGCATCAATGTATATGCACTCGGTAACGTATAAGGGTGTTGTGATTGGTGATAACATAAGGCATCCGATAATCTATGCAATATTTAGCCATGTTTTTAGAAGGCTTTATGAGATAAATCTGCGCCATCTCAAAATGACTGGATTGTACTCTACCTGTTTTGTCAAGTATGAGGCTATACATGTGCCTCAAGATCTTTTGGAAATAAAGGATTATGTCATTTGGAATCCAGCATCTTGTAATGTACTCGATTCCCGTCAAATGACAAGAAAATGCATAAAGCCAGGCCCAAATCTCTAGACTGCCCTGCACTCAGAAGGCCATAACTTTTGCATATTCTCAACGAAATCCGCACAAAATTGGCAACCGTTGGAACCTGGTTCCGAGCCCGATGTACAGAAATCAAGAAATTCGAGCCATTTAATACAGAGATACTGCCATGATTTTTTTTAAGTTGAACTCCTTAAGCAAATTAGATCATGTTGATAATCTTGGTAGAATGAAGCCTACATGCAATCTAAGATACAAGTTTCAAACATTCATTCTTTACTCTGCTTAGCAGTGCATGTGAAGTCGTGGTGAGCCTTAAGATACTAATGTTAACCATTTCTACTAGACAATTAAATGCCTCGTTATTTAGTGTTTGATAATTACAGATTTTGGATTTGGGATTATCCCTTCTCTACAATGTTGTCATCTTAAACTATAAATTGGAAAACATTCCCTCTTCTAAAGTATAGACCAAGGTTCTCTCACTGTTGCTAAGACAAAGCTCTGCCTAAATGCTTTGTGAAGCCAGTGTTATTCAGGCTCCTTGTAAACTCCTTGCATTGGAAAATCTCATTACAGTTATAATTGACTGAACTGGCATACCAATACTAATCCCATAAATACAAGTAGTGTAAGGCTACAGTGTCCTGTGTTTCCTTGCATACTTCTTGCCCTGTTATGGTTTCCACAAGAAATATTGTGTCTATGTAAATGATTCTTGCCAGTTGATGATTTTAGTCATGCTGTGTGCTTGGAATACTGCCACAAGGATTTTCATTATGGAAATGTCATCACGAAAACTAGTGTGCACTTTGCAATACCTCCACAATATTGAAATGCACTAGCAACTAAAGGAGGATATTCATTATATTTTAAGAGATGGGATAGCATATATTTAGCAACAACATCTCAGTTCTTTCATTCATATGTGATCTCTATGATCACTTCCACCACGTGATGATTTAGATTAGAATGTTATCCCAAGGACCATTCCCCTGCATTAAGTAGATTGATCAAACACGTACCTTCCAGCAAACCCAAAAACAGCATCCCCCTCTAACTAAGGTATTGTTCTCAAGTCGAATGAACCCACACTTCAAATTTTACTCCATGTTTCTCAATTGAAACTGTGAGGTGCATCAAACCTATATGCACAGGGGTGCTGTGATTGGATTAAGAAAACTAGTGTCAAAGTGCACCTACTCCAGAGCTCCAAGCTAAAAAGCACATCCAAAGCCAAATCTTCCAAGCATCAACTGAAAATGATTGAACGAGTCCAAAAATGAATGGATAATCAAAATGCTCTTAATTCCAAATTCTCCTATCAGGAGATAAATCCCAAGCCAAAGAAAGGATCCCAATGTGCTCTTCCCTCCAAAATGCTCTTTCCCGTCAAATGACATGTGAAAAGTTTAGTACACTCAATTCGTTGAAAATAGCTTCGACTGCAAAAGAAGTGTCAATGTAGGCTTTGGCACAATTTCTCTAACGAAACCGCCCAAAATTCCCCTAGAATGTTAAAATTACAATAGTGGACTCAAGATTCCGAATGTTTAGAGGGTCAACAAATCAAATGCCAAAGTTCCATTCTTACTAAAATGGTTAAGTGACAAGGAGTGGTCATATCAGAGCGGAAAACACCCATTCCTGTAAAGCATGTGAAATAACGGCCGACACAATTCCCTTTTAAGGATAGGGTCCAAATTGATCAAAGATTCCTCCAAAAAATGAGAACGGGCCTTCCAAACGATACAAGAGGTTCCTAAAATGAAACCCTATACAAGTTACATTTCGGGTTTAGAATAGTCACAAGCAATGGCATTGTGGGGGCTACGTCAAGGGGTGTTTAATGACTCAACATGCTCCTATAAAAAAATCTAGTTAATTTAAATATGTTGGGTTCCAAACAAGTTAGGGGACCATCTCGGGTCCCCTAAACTAGTTTACAAGCAAGACTAATAAAACAAAATTACAAAGGAGCCTAAACATGCTCACGGAAGCTCACACATGACGTCGATTCCATGATTTAAATTTCAAGCAACATAAGGAAGGATGCACAAATGACTCCAATGCGAGCTTGCGCGAAGCTCAACCACGTACGCTATTATGTGACATTACTGAGTTTAAAGAATGGCTGCAAACGCGAGGCCTAATCTTAAGATGCCCTATATCATTTTGCACACACATTACTCATTATTTGGGCGATAGTTTACCCAGACTTCTTAAATAAATGCCCTCACATAAATCGACATCAACTGGTATGCCTCAAGCAACATAATAATAACATTTCTAAACCCATGCTTTAGAGGTGAATATGGGAATCAACGTTCATCTAGGATATTCATAGCAAGATATCCGATTTCTAAGCACCACTACTCATGATATAGATGTTATCCTCTAAAATACACGAATGCTTCCGAAGTATGATAATGATATACAAAAATAATCATAAGCTAGAATTGATACATATTGTTTATGTGTTGATTAGAGACCAAAAATCATGTGATTGAATGTCAACCATGATGAACCAATCAACTACTAGGATTCAATTCGCTGTCATCTCTTGTTGAACCATCAAATGAGCCATTCAATTGCTCGAACTAAAATCCCTAATGGGTAGTCAAGAAGATTATAACCTATGCCCACATAGTTGATAACATAAATTGAAATTGAGGATTTAATCAGTGAGACAATGATGGTATTCAAAAGGGTAAAAACCCCCACCATGGCTCCCCCTCTCCAAACACATTAGAGGCATCCTACTTGAATTCAAGTTGACATGAGCAACAGGGAAAATTAATCGTTGGACAACTTACAGAGTAGGCATCCTAGGGTTTAGCTATTCTAACATCATATTCTCATTTGACTGTACTGTAAAGAAAAGTCTAAATTCTCACCCACGAAGACTTCATATGCACCTCTCATGTTCATAGGACCCCCACACTAATGGGCTCTAGTCTCCATCGTTATCCATCCTCCACCTATGTTGCCAACCATTTCCCATCAATTGGTGCGATAATAATTAAGTACATATCTACAAAATACAAAAATTTTGGGATACGATGGTGGGATGGTGTTTGAAAGCGTGGTGCCAAAGCTAATTAATAGGACAACAAGGTACAACTATGACTTCCAAGAGGAAACTCTATTGCGATTTTATCCTCAACAATGATTCCAAATCTATTTTGACCATTCAATATCAGATTTCCAGACTCTTATGAGGAATAACTCTCAATCTAACACAGGATCGACCCACTATAAAGTGATGCACAATGTCCTCTTGGTGTTTACATACACCTTCTAGCATGCCCTAACTTACACAAGAAGTTTCCTAATCAATAAAACCTCCTGACTCCATTGTCCCTCAAGCAGTGAAGTTAGACAATAGTATAATCCTGATACACTCCAGCATATCCTTTAGGGGCTCAAATTCTTTAATACATGGATGTCTATAAAAAATACTAATAGGGAGATTTCATGAGCCAGATGCTCGAACAATGTACAACGATGTATTCCCTCATGCAGTACTCAGCATGAGTGTCCATAATCTTTGTTCATCATCTAGTAGCATATGTGCATTGGGGTCCGAGGATCACGATACATCGTCAACATGTCGTACTAAATTTTGGTGCACCTGGTGCTAGGGGTGCACACGATATTGTCCATCTATCTTTCAACGATATCGCACTAAATTGACCATGAGAAATTTGGTTCCTAGAGTAGCCATGCACAGGAAACGTCAAGAAATTCGTAGAAGTGTAAATTTGTTATGTTTGTTCATTGAGTGATGGTTTTAAGAGTAACGTGGCCTTGCAGATACAGTGTTTTATTTTTGAAGTAGCTTGTATGCTATAAACATGGCATATACATTGATCATTCCAGTGCACGGGAGGTGCATCTATCATCCTGACCTTGGTATGGTGACCACCATGCAACAATAGTCAACATTCACAGAGGTCAATTTAGATGCCATCATTACATCATGATGATAAGAAGACATAGGGAGTTTGATAATTACATACATGGTGATGTGTCCGTTCCTTTCTCTGTTTCAGGAATGTCATGTGTGTGTATAGAGTCATGTGTGTGATGAGTGTTGTGGCTCATTGTAAAGCCTATGAGTACTTAGTTTTGCAAAGCTCTGCCAAAATATTCTATGATCCCAGTTGTATGTCCATCCAATGTACATGTGACTCCTTGCATGTTTGATCCAAGCCCTTGACTCTTGGATAGACACACCACCATTGTGCATACAAGAAAGATAAAGCCTATGCCACAAGATTTCATGGATGCTATGCAAATCACCTGAGGTATTCAAACAACACGTAGCATTCTTGCTTATGAAACCTTGTGTATTCACCATTACCTCTAAAAGTACATTGTGTAGTAATATATTTCCTTGTAAGAAACCTTCCATTATCATTAATAATGTGCTTGGAATATTGCTGTGAATGCAGGAGTTACTTGTTATGGTAGCAACCCGTTCATTTGCACCTCTCCTAGGTGTAGCGGATTTTAAAAACTGTAGATTTCTACAGCATTTGGATAAAATTATCTCTCCCACCCTCCTTTTCATTATGTACATACATGTAGTGTAGGCTTTCTCATTTTATGCTAATTCTCTATGTTTGATCCCTCTGATCTTAGGTGTATGTAATAGCCAGTTCCTCCATTGGTTTATTAGAGCACAGAATCCTTTTGGCATCTTTAATAGTAAGCAATACCACTAAAAGCTCTGGATGACTCATCTGTCTCATGAGTATGCAAAATTCGGTATGAGGGACAACTTGACTGAGTAATAGTACCCATGTTATTGACATGGGAATACATTTCATGCTTAGCATGATCTTAAATACATGTTGATCAACATATAGAATATTAAGTTTTTGAAAAATACATTGTTAAGGGAAAAGTCTCCTCCAACAGAAGTACATATACTTTGTCTTCTTGTGCATGATGTGAAAATTAAGTAAGAAAAGACTGAATTTCAAGTAGGGTAATGTGATTAATCTATCCCTTTTTTATTACATCACATAGACTAATAGAAACCTGCACAGGACTATAATAATGTATTTATCCCAAAGGCACAAAATACTTGAACTACTCAATGTGCGAAAAGCTAGCTATGTCCATGTGCACATGTAGTACTGATACATGACTTTGGTCTATCAATTTGAAGGATTAATTAATAATCAGTTATCTTCTTATTCTCAAACTCCCAGAAATACAGTTATGTGAAATATTACCAATGTTTTATTCCGGCCTTCATTACTGTGCTTGACTCACTTGTGAAATAGGTATACGCATGGGCCTCAGGTGTTTCATGTTGTTTCTATAAAAGAGAGAGGTTAATTGTGCAAGCTTAGACAACCAATGTGTTTTTATCTCTTTACAATGCGTCACCTTTGAGAGATAACAATTTAAGGTCATGGACCTATGGAATGAAGAATCAGATTTACATCCCTTCGATACAGATATGTGGAGCAATTATTCTTTCAGTCCGATTTGAAATTAAAAGTCACTTTCGTGAAAAAGCTGCAACATGTTTGATTCTAAAGATTCTAAGATCACATGGTGACTCTACATAGATTGATGGATTTCTCAGACTAGTATTTTTTCTTGTTCCGTGGCATAGAATGGACTACAAGATCATCGGTAAGATTATTAATTCATTCTGAATTTGTATCTTTACCTTATGATAATGTGCTAGATCGACCACCCTTAGTAATACTTTATGGCATATATGATAGAGCTACTAGTGGTAACCCTCCTCCTAATGATCCTTCACAACGTATGAATTGTATACAATTAATTTGGCCTATTTCTTCAATACCTTGGCATATCCAATTTGCATCGGTAATATTTTAGGACCTTTATCGATAATGGTAGTCCATTAATAACACCTGGTTTGGTATTTGATTAACCTAATGGCTGCCATGAAAGGTATTTAGACCTTAGTCACAGGTTAAAATTAGGTTGATAAAATAAATAATGGCAGCTTCCCCCATATCCATGATGATGTAACCCAATGTAACAGTCCATAAGATCACTCAGTGAAGATGTACACTTTAAAGACTGTTTAGTTGTACCAATGTATTAAAGTTTTGTAACCCTTGGCAATGGTGTAAAAACCTTGAAAGCTGGTAGCTGAAGAACTTGTCCTTTGATCTAAGGTGAAAAATTGTTTAGATCTCCTTCCAGTTCATCATTCAGATCATGTGATCGAGCTCATGGTAACCTGATGGTTCTTGCTATTAAAAGATCACCTCATGAGTTGATGTCTAGGTGGAATATCCATTTTTATAGACCCTGGGTTGAGAATTCCAGCAATTTGAATGCCTCAAGATGATCACATTTGTACCTTTTTGATCATGGTTAAAACTAGAGTTTTTAAACAGTGATACCATTCGAACTGTACCTCAATGATATTTGTCGAGAAACACTTTTGACAACTTAGGTTGATCTGATTTTTACAGCTGAAATATGGTAATTATTCAAGCTGGAACCATCAGCATTCTACTAGCCTTTAATGCCATTTCAGGTGTCGATTTAATTTAACTCATTGAGCAAGCCTAGGTTACAATGGATAGTTAACCTAGTTGAGGTAAAACTCAAATGAGACCTGATATACATTTTTGCATTTGCAGGGGAAGCCTATGGGAATTTTTTTTCCCACTACCATTGAGAACAAAATTGCTTTTGACCTTTTATACTCTATCAAGCTCCTTATCAACCTCTGTGAGTTCTGGGTCATGAATATAGGCAATTCATTATCATTAGAATCAAAATAATAGGCAGCCTTCACTAGGATCTCTATAACTATTTGGTCACCATGAAAGGCTCCTAGTACTAGGTCTAACGCTTTAGGTCCTAGTTAATTTTGCTAGATGGAGAGCTCATTTCGATACCTTTATTTTGCTTTGATTAGTGGCCATGGATTGAAGGTTTCAGGATAATTTGCCCAAATGGTCATGTTTAGAAGGTAAATTTATGTTATATTCTCCCTCAATCTTATTCCATTGTTCATGAGATCTCATATTAGAGATTATTGGCAGAATGCTATTTTATTTTTAGAAAGCACCTGAACAACATTTAGTCAGTTTTAATGAGGTCGTCATTTGATTATAGTAACTAATAGGAGCTCAAGGGAAATCTGGTTGAAAATCAAAAGCAACAAATATAGTGCCTATCCTACCCATTGTCAATTGATTGGACAACATCTATGAGTGCTAACGAGTTCAACCAACAACCCTGTTGTTCCTAAAAAAAATAGCATGTGTTCAAGATAGTGATGGCCATCAAATAATGGTTGTGCGTTTGCGTGACCACTTTTTGTACCCCCGTTTACATGTATTCTAAGTTATTCTTCCAACTGTTATGGCCACCGTAAGAGATTTCAATTTGGTTTAGGGTCTTGTTTGCATTCTTGAAGCTTCAGAATCAAAGTTTTATCTTAAGGCCTACTCTAAAAGAATTGTAATCCTGTCTCTAAAAAAATTGCTTATTTTAACTTTGTTTTTGTTTCACCATGATTCCCACATCTAATGTTAATGGTCTCAATGTTTTTTGCTCTAAGTAGGTTCTTGTGTATATACAATATCTTACTGCTATCATGCGCTCCACGTTCAAGCTACATGCCTTGTTCTTCAACTCATACACCAAAATAGGTGATGATCAAAATTTTAGTTTCCTATGGTCTCATTTACTTTAGCATTGGGATTCATAAATTGCATTAAAGATTTTTTAGTTTTGATGCTTTGTGTAAGTTTTAGTAATTCTCATGACATAAATAAAGCACCACCATTTTATTTATCACTTTTTATTAGATGTACCATTTAGTTCATAATTGCCATGATAGAAAATTAGTTGCTTAAGTAGCTTGAGTTATGCCAAAAGTGATTTTGCAAAATACTGTTGGATGTATTGTTATCTGAGCCTATAGAAAATAGCTTTCTCTTGATCTAGAAATTGATGGAGCTTTCAGCTGCAATATGGTTACCTAAAATAAAATATTTTGCAAGTGACGTGAAATACTTACTGAATCAGTGTTTATTTTCTATCCTGAAGATGTTACTGTTTTCTTTACTGTATTTTGAGACATTTTCTTAATGATTGTCTAGATATTCTATTTCCATAGCAATACATAGGAGGTTATCTCTCAATGTCAGATTGGTCCTATCTATGAAACTGAATACACTACATTCTGACTATATGGTACTAAAGTTTTATTATCAATTCAAATCAATTGGCTAGATTTCACATTGATCGTCGCTCTTCAAATATAGCAGCTAATTATTTAGCCTTAGATCAGTTTAATTTTGATGAGGTAGCTCATATTTTAGCATTAGATGGTGTTTCTAACATGTTGATGGATGAAAATAAAGTGGAAGAACATGTCATGATCCTTTTAAGGAAGTTGAAGGAAACCTGTTTGGTGTGTATTGTATGCATGAAGAGAATACACCATTTCTCTTGCTATCTAAAAAGAAGAATCAGCAGAATGTATTGGAAGCTCATTTTGATGTGAGCTAAGAACAAGAAGGCGCTGGCCAGGGAAGTATTCTGATCTCACGTCCCCAATGAATGAAAGTTTTCTCGCTTTGAATCTCTAATTTTCATGTACTTTGTAATGTATTTGAATAGTAAGCCTTTAATTCATGCTTGCTTTGGCCCAAAAAAAGGGTATCAACATTTCTACAGATGTTGTGACGCCTGAGTTGGTAATTATCAATAAAAAATTTCAACGTGTTGTAAGAATCCATAATGAAGTCTACAAACATGGAGTTTAGACTTAATGCACTATTCAATGCTATTAACATTCAATCGATTCCTAGAGCTGAAAAACAACATGCAGACAAACTTGGCGTAGTTGGAGCTAGTTTTGGAAGTGCTAAACATATTGAAAATAACAAAATCCAGCCTCATAAAATTTAATTGCTAGGGCCCTCATACCTGATAAAGTTTTCAAATTGGCAAGTTTTGAAGTGATGATAACTCTACAGATTTTTGTAGCAGAAACTAATTTTTTTTGCAGTTAATCAAGATAAATTACAACACTTATATGGTGACCAGGTTGTTCAGATGAATAAAAATAAACGTCTCATGGTCTATTCACATTAGAAGACATCTTCATCCCTGATGATCAGTTCATAAAGGTTAAGACTAAAATGTTCAACTGATGCTGACAATTCAAAGAAGATATTAGTTGATGAAGGGAAAAGGTTATTTCTTAGAAAGGTATGTTCCTTATTTAAAAGCAGTCAGTAATGAATCTTGTGGCTGGGGAAAGAGTTTTAAGGATGTTTTTTTTTTCGTAGAAATCCAGATCTGATAGGGTATTTGATCCCCATCTAACACAATATAACTTTGATTTACAGCCACAATTCTAAACTTTAGGTAGAAATAAGCCCTGTGAATCCCCAAGATATATCCCAATGAGGGAAATAATTATTCCCGTTGATTGAATTCAGTGTATATATTTCTAGTTAAGCATTCAAGTTGGGTAGCCAACCTTGTTTCCTGTTAGGAAGAAGTAGAGTGAATCAGACTAAGTGTAATTTCTAGAGATCTTAATAAGGTTTTTCTTCAAAGTCATTTACCCACTGCATCGCCAAATTGGATCATATTCTAAGAACAGTCTCAGGTGCTGATAGATGTCTCTCTAATTTAGAGTGGATATAATCAAATTTAGTTCGAGAAAAGATAGATACAAAAATTTTTTTCCCACCAAGGGGGTACTTTATCTATAAAATGATGTCCTTTGTTATCGTTCAAATGTCCTATGCACCATTTCAACTTGCCAATGGAACATGGATTTTCACATCTTATTAATAAATTCAGCACCCTAGTTTTATTTTAGACTGATGTGTTACTACTACTGTATTTTTCAAAAGATTAGTAAGAACATCTAGTAAGCACTTAAGGCGGGACTTTCAGTGTTTGTGCAAGGAAATTTGGATATCTTTTGATTTCACTGAAGTCTATCTTTCAAACATCAAGGAACTACTTGTTCATCATTGTTTCTCAGCAGTTGTTAGTAATTTGATCCTTTTCAGGACTGAAGCCATATCAACAACTATCTATTGCCTCATCATAAAAGGCTTATAGAGTTTTCTTTAAAATAAACTTTATTAGGAGATTTGTTCCAATATTATTGTAGTCATTGGTTAACCACTCACAGCTATGCTGAAAAATAGAAAACTTTTTCTTGGACCAGAGAAGAAGCGAAGGATTTGAAGTATCAATGCAGCTATCGGGGTTCTTAGGATCCTACCTCTTTCAAATCCAAATGTCCAATAAATATTTTCAATGTCTTCCACTTGCAGGAGCTGAAACATCTCAAGCAATTACTCAAGTCAATGATGACAGAATGTTGTAGAAGCCTATTACTTTCTTTGGAAAAATATGCTTGATGTCAAACGGTACACATTTCTTGAAGAAAGTACTTTTTTAGTATTAGAGGACTAAATTATTTCAAGTATACTGCTTTTGAACAATAAAATCCACGTTCTTGGTTTCTCATCTCCAGAGTGTGAGAGCATTCTTACTAAATAGGAATTGAATAGAAAGAGCAAACTGAATAACCGAAGGTCAGGAATATGAATGTTGCATTCGGGTTGCTCAGACCGTTCGAGGGAAAGAAGTCATGTTAGCATCTAAGTGCTGATATGGAAAACAACAAACGACAGAACCAGATGTATTCAAAACACATACTGAAATTTGCGTATCAGCAATAAAAAAATATGGTTCAACGAAAAAATCAGCACCCTGAGCTCACTCACGAGATTCAAGATCAAGATGGATGACTGATTTGGTTAATTATCTACAGCAGGGCACTTATCTAGAAGGTATGGACAAAAATAAATGAAGGTATTTCAGATTACAAGTTGTACCTTATATTTTCATTGATAATGTGTTATTCAAAAAGGATATAAATGGAATCTTGCTACGGTGTGTTGATTATGATAAAGTTAAGAAAATACTGTTAGAATTCCATGAAGGACCTGCAATAGGTCACTTCTTGACACGTACTACAACCTTAAAAATTATGAAAGCTAGTTATTATTGGCCTAACATATTCAAGGACTGTTTTGAATGGATTAGAAAGTGTAAAAAATGTGCTTTTCTTTGTTAGAAAATAATGTTTAGCTTCGCTCCCCTTACACCCTATTTCAGCTGATCAAACTTTTATGCAGTGGGGCCTTGACTTTATGGGCATGATAAATCCATCATCATCACAGAGACAAAAATGGATCTTAACTACTACAGATTATTTTACCTCGATGGGCTGAAGCAATATCCTTGAAGGATGCTAATGAAGCTTCGATACTATCCTTTTATGAAGGAATATTTTGCATATTTTGTGTTCCAACAACTATCATAGTAGATAATGCTTTAGCATTCCTTGGTGCAAAGATAACAGATTGGGTTGTCAAACATGGAATATATCTAAGTTCTTCATCTATTATTAACCCGCAAGGTAATGTTTAGCTGAGAGTACTAACAATAATATGTTAAGGATAATCAAAGAACGCTCAAGGATAATCAAAGAGCTTGGCATCTGATGTTGAATTCAACACTTTGGGATGATAGAGTGACTCCTAAAAGATTAGTTGACAATTCACCATACAAAATTGTGTACGGGAAAGAAGCAAGAATGTGTATTTAGTTGAGTTACCTACATTAGATTTGCTACAATCAAATGGAGCTTCTTGAGAATGAACCAGTATAGATTCGTTATGCATAGTTAATGGAATTACAGGAGCTAAGAGATCAAGCTCATTTGAATATGGAGAAAAATATGAAACAAAGTGAAGAAGACTTTTGACAAGAAAGCCAAATTCAGAGTCTTCAATGAAGGATCATATTGTGTTAAAGTGGGATAATGATCGTGTAAAGACAAGAAGACACTCAAAGTTTGATACACTATGGAGTGGTCCTTACATGATTTCAGTTTGCAAAGAACACAATGTTTTAAAGAAGAAAGTAGTCTATTTCCGCCACAGTAAAAAAAGGAAGATACAAAGTAAATCAGAGTTTTATAACAGCAAACACATAATCACAGACTCTTTTCAAAGCTCATTTTAGTAATGACCATGAACATGACAGATACCCTGAACTCAGGAAATACAGATCTATAATTTATGATGAAGATTGTGCTAAAGAACAAACTCACCATAGACAATCAAATGGTTAGAACTTTCAAGTAATCAGATGATGAAGCGAGAGGTCCAAAAGCCCACGTAAGGTTTCAAACTCAAAATTCAATCAAGAGAAACCCTCAAATATTTCCAAGAGATCAGTGATAAATTTACAAAGGAAAAGAAAATAGATGTTTACGCATGCAAGAGAGATTACCTATAAACGACTATGGCGGCCAAGAAATGAAACCTTAGCTTTCAAAAATATATAGAGGCACGAATGGTATAAAAGATAAAAGGACAAAGATGAGCTTAAAAAAACAATAATGGCGGCCCACACTTCATCCACCTCACTCATAAAGCTGCGCAGAAACCACGAAACCAAAATGACAGAGAATATTTTGCAGAGGAGTTCTAAAATACAATGAAGGCCAAGCTTGAACCATAACAAAATAATGGTGTCGAGAGGAATTTTTCAAGGGCTTCACCCATACAGCCAAAAAATTCCAAATGATTGTGCTTTAGGGTCAAGTTCCCTTTATTGCCTGAACCGAAGAAGTGGTTTAACTCGAACTCAACCACAATCAAGATCAACGATCGCAAAAGACATGGTACAAAGATCAACATCCTCAGTTCATTACAACAATCAATGCTAACCACATTTAGGATGCCACCACCCATAATAAATGCCATCCAAATCCCTAATCATAGTACAAAAATTGATGGTCTGCGATCAGACAGGGTACAAAGATCAACGACAAAGAACAAGGCACGAAGATTAAAAATAAATCACCATGGTTATAACTAACCTGACCAGAGTTGATGCCACCACCCAAGTCACCAAGGGGTGAGTCACCATGGAATGGGACAACCCATGTATCCACCAAATTAATTATTGCAAATGACTTTCAAGTCTAACCCAAGTGCATGCTTCAAATAATTTTAAAGGGGCGACCAAATCATATATCATGATGACTAAAAAGGTGAATGTTATAATATGCCATGGCCAAAGGAGATGTCAATATCAGAACATGTGCACATAGCAGGTGGTCCCCACAGGAGGAATTATTTTTGCAAATATTACTAAGTATTGTAATTATTTTGCTCACATACAGGGAGTTGTATTTTTCATGCCTTCACAACATGACATAATAGAGAAGAAGACAAAGTTGCATGTTCATGGAAATAGACTTTCCTAGCAAGCAACCTTATTTTTAGCAAATTATTCACCCTTCTTTTCTTTAAAAATAGAACAGTCAACTTCAATTTGACTGTAGTGTAAGTAAGGCTAATAATGCATATTTGTAATTGCATGCTCTATTTTTCCCTTTATCTATTATTAAATAAAGGATAAAAATAAGATGCATGGGCGAGTACAAGCCTTAGGGTATTTTTAGGGAGAGGGTGAATTTTATTTTTTTGCTATATATTGTCTGCCTTTGCAAATCACAAGGGACTTCTGGACTACTAGAGGACTTTTTGGATATATGAGTACTGAAGCAAATTTTGCCAGTTTTTCCCTCTGTGTGTGAAGTATTTTCTACCTTTCCAAGTTATTTTGCAGTCTTGTGTATGTTTATATTAATCTTGTGAATGCAAATTCCCTGATCAATCACCTTACCCTACTGCAAAATCAGTCTTTTGCTTAATTTTAATGTGCATGTTAACTTATTAGTACTGTTGTGATTCTCCCTCAGTACAATCAAAGTTTTTTCCCTTAGACATTCTGCAGAAGAAATATTGGTTTGTGCATCAAGAATCATTCCCAAATCATTTGTGCATATACTCAGTCAAAGTCCTCATACAAATTTGGTGTATCACCTTAGTTTTAATTATTTTACAGTCATATTCTACCCTCAAACTCCTAGAAATCAATTTAGGATACACCGATAAGGAACCGGCCTTGATACCGGAGACTCACCTCAAAATAGGTATACCCACAGACCTGAGGTGTTTCCATTGTATCTACGAAAGAGAGAGATCAATTGTACAAGCTTAGAAAACCTGCAGCCATCTCTCTACAGGGTGCACTTTTGAGAGATAACATGTACCTTCAGGTATATCGAGGAATCCACATCCATAGTTTTCCATTCCCTATGTACCTTATTATCCTCTTTTTTATCTTCTTTCTCACATTTTAAGTTAATCAAGATAAGAAAAAACTGCTTGTGTGATTTTATTATTCTAAGTAGACATCGGCGTAGTTTAACTTTGTTTGTTTAATGCTCAATTTACACAAATAGAACAAAACATCAAAAACAATGTCTCAATCCACGCTACCATTCAACTAAATTCCATGCTTTCCATTCTCACTTCCAATCCTTTAGCCATCTCAACAATGGTTACTCAACCCATTATCACCCTTCCCCCTCTTCAAGAGGTTTAGTTTTTTCAATCCAATTCTCATAATGAAAATAATCCTTTCCTCTATCATCATCTAGTCCCCTCTAGACTGGACACACCTCCAACCACATCTTTTATCAATGCTTTTAGGCCTTTTCTCGTCCCTCATGGATCTGTGGAGTTTCAGGAGCTTCTTGACACAAATCGGGTTACTCTCCATTATTATCTTCTTCACAAGACCACTAGTATTCCCATTGATGGACCTCCTTTGTAAAATTTATGCATATCAATCTAATCCAGAATCCAATCAAGTTCTTACCTCTCAACTCATGGTGTTCTTTCGAATATCCACGAGTGATATTTCTAAAGCCCCACGATAATTTGATCCTAATCAACCATCTTCTTTTGCTATAAAAAATCATCAAACTACTCAATCGGTGGTTCTTATTCCACCCAATTTTCCTCGTGTTAATACCACCATAACTTCTTCCATCCCCATCACTTCAATTTCAACTGTAATCACTTCTCTTATAATTTAAAAATCTCAAGGGTCATCCTTTCTTCCTCCCATATCCAAACAACATCAAACTACCTTACCTCTCATTTCTACTTCCCACGTTCATGCAAACTAGGTCATATCACAACCTCTTCCATCTGAATCAATGCAGACTCATGGTCCAAGAACCCCACCGTCATATTCCCTTTATTCAATCAACCCAAACTTCCCAACCACATATTATTTATATTCCCACCAATCCCACAACCAATCAATTACATGCCTCTACCTTACAACAACCTACCTAATCAAAAAAATCATTTAACATTCCCATCTCCCAACACAAAGTTTTGTCTCAACCCATACAATCACAACATTCTAATTATATCCCACCTCTATCATCCCCAACGCATCCTCAAAAAAATCAAGCATATAAACAACCCCATCCATCCACTTCATAAACATCTCAAATTCGCATTTCGACATCTCAAGCATCGAATGATCCTTTGAAAGTTCTATTGAGTAGAATGGCTAATCTTGAAGCTGCAACCTTGGGATCTAAGATCAATTTTTCATACAATCAAATTTGTAACGAACTCATCAACCCATATTTTTCAGTCAAACCTTATTCTCCTCACTGGGAAATGCCAAAATTTTCTAAATTCAATAGTAAAGAGGATCCCTAACAACATTTACATGCTTTTAGGAATGCGTGCTATCTTATTGCTCATGATCAAGATCTTATGCTTCACACATTTTCCATGTCTTTGGCCATACCAACCATTGATTCGTATAACAACATCCCAAAACATTCATTATTCACATTCACTCAACTTGCTCAACTATTGTATGAACACTTTTCGATAAACATTGCACGTAAAATTACCTTCACCGACCTTTATGCTATATGACAATATGATGATAAATATATTTCCAAATTCATTGCATG
This sequence comes from Taxus chinensis, assembly GCA_019776745.2. Lineage (NCBI taxonomy): Eukaryota > Viridiplantae > Streptophyta > Pinopsida > Cupressales > Taxaceae > Taxus > Taxus chinensis. The sequence continues at coordinate 48,269 of JAHRHJ020003558.1, forward strand.
ATGACGTGGCATTATTAATCAACTCTCATTCCCCCTTCCATAGACCAAACTTATTTAACTCTTCTCGTGGTCCTGTGCGAAGTATATCACATCCACCATCCAAATCTAATCATTTCATATCTATGAGGAGGCGTTCATGATGGCTCATAATCTTTAACTTTGTTCCCTTGAGCAAGGCCAACTTAAATATTGATCCAATAAACCTAAGACAGAGTTCACAAAATCATTCACACATAATGAAAAATCTAAAACCACCGCTAACACCATTATAGTCAAGTCATCATCCAAATCTACCTCTCACAGAGAGCCTCCAAAAATATCTCATAGACAAACCCCCAATTACACCCCTCTTGGGGAATCATATAGTTCAATTTTCTACAAATTTATGGAAATTAATCTTATTCGAATCCTACCCATTAGACTATTTGATGAGACACGACCCAAACCACCATGGTATCATGAAGACAACTATTGCAAATATCATCAATTCTGTAGCCATCATATTAAAAGGTGTCACACATTTAAATATTTGGTTCAAAAACTCATAGAATCGGGTGACCTCCAAGTGGACAACCTTAATGTGCCACCTAATAAACCCTTGGATGTCTTCAAACAACCTTTTCCAAACCATCGACCGACTAATCAGATTCAATCTTCTACATCACAAGCAATTAATGCAAACATAATCAACAGTGTAGATCAAGTTTCGACATCACCATCCACAACATCATCATGTATAACACCTACATCTATTTCAGACCATTCTTCAGCTGTCACATCTTCATCAACATCAACTATGACCGCAACTTATTCAAACTTTATTATACCCAATTCTTCATCTTCACCATCTATAACTTCATCTATTGAACCCCTTTCTTCACCTATGACAACTGTGGCCACATCATCATCCTCAACATCTACACCAACTTCTACCCCAAGCATTACCACACCCACATCAACATCTGAAACTACACAAAATTCTACTCCAAACATTTCCATATCTACATTAACATATGAAATTACACCTATGTCTACACCATTACCTACTTTGATAGTCAACACAAGCACACGTGACACTCCAATCAATTCAACAACACCTACAAACATTTCACCCACTCATCCTAAAAACACGTAATAAACCTCCCCTTTATACATTGTTAAACATATAGTGCAGAAACCTCTCCCACCATCAATACTACAAGCATTGCTACTAAAAACTTTCACCACCAAGTCTCTAACCAAAGATGCCACTACTTCCACCAAGGACAAATATCCACAAATAAGAACTAAAAACCTTAGTGTCCCTATTTATAAGTCTCTTACACATCCACATAAAAATTTAGAGATTCCTTCCCCTACCTCTCAAGACCAGATCATCATCATCATCCTTAGGACCATCCTCTTCCATTTTGGGACCATCCCATTCATCCAAAACTTCCATCACTACTAAGACAACACAACAGATATCGTCTTCTAAAACATCTACCACTTTTGCCTCTAATTAACTGTATCTAAGTCATCCACATCATCAACAAAGATTCAATACTAAACATAACCATCTCAATCCTCTTCCAAATCTAAGACAAAATCAAAGGCTCCCATAAAATCACCTCAAATCAAACCATCATTACCTTCATAAAAAACCCCTTCATCTATAGCTACATCATCACCCATTCCCTTGGGGTATTATACAATAATCTTTTACCAATTACTCCAAGCTTCAACAATCAATTTACCATCAGTAAAACCCTTTGATCCAAATGCACCAAGACCCTCATGGGTTGAATCAAATATTATTTGTGCATACCATCATGCAGTAGGGCATGACATAAAAAATTGTGAGGCCATTCAAACCATAATACATAATCACTTAGACCAAGATGACCTTCTTGAGGAGGGACCAATTCTTTTATCATCAACTTCATCATCTACTAAAGTATCCAAGTCAACCCATTCATCTAAGAATTATGTCGCCATTCCTCCACATACTTTAACCCCTCTTGAGGAAAGTCCTCCTCTTTACATTGATGTTGTTTGGGTCACCACTCATTATTATCATGAATTTCCTCTACCCACTCAAAGTGGTTGTTGTTTCTCCTCCTAAAGAGTCCACCTAACCATCCTCATCATCTAAACCCAAGGTGTCCATCTTAGCTACCTCTTGGCCTATTGCTCTTGAAAAAAGTATCCTGAAAAAACTCCATTAGGCCCCAGTTAAGATGTCACTCTATGAGCTTATCCAAAGCTCTCTAGAGCATAGGTAAGCCCTTATGGAAACTCTTAAATGCATCCCTACCACTAGTGATGATTCCCAACCCTTTGCATATGTTGTCGAGTTGCATATTATTTTGACTTCCATATTTTTTGACGACACTGAGATTCTAGATATCACACCGGAAGAGCATGACCTTCACCTCTTCATCACCATCCATATTAATGACAACTTCATTCATTGATCTATGATAGAAAATAGAGATAGTATCAATATCATATCATCCCATACTTTCAACCAAATCAATATCCCTAAATCCATCATTTTTCAATAACTCACGGTCATGTGCAATTTCAAAGACGATATCACCCCCGCCTTTAGTACGGTTATTATTCCCATCTGCGTTGGTGAAAAAATCCTCCATGAAATATTATATATTGTAGAAGGGGAGTTTTAATATAATATCTTGTTGATCCATAGGATTTTTAAATGTATAGATCTTCCCTGAATATCCCTAAACCATTGCAGGCCTGTACATTGTTTCGAGAGATTTCCATCAATAGGTGTAACTTAGAAAATGAAGCTCATGTGCAAAATATATTGCAAGCAAAAGTTTGGCATTAAAAGTGGTCAAACCTAGTCAATAGTCCAATCTGGATGTGACACATGGAAAAATGGTAAAAGGTGAAAAAGGTTAATTTTTCTTGTTTTGACCTACGGTATTTGAAAAACAGTTAAAATTTTGTGGGCCCCACTTTTTGCTGGTTAGGGGCCCTCAGCTAGGTTCAACACACTCTTTTATAGGAGGGGTACCTTTGCCATCTTTACTTCATATTGCTATTATTGACTTTTCGATATTGTATGTCACTTATTTTACCAACTCCTCCAATGTGGGATATTGTTTGGAGAGTTGTATTCTTGCATTGTAGGACTTAATCAGCTCGGCAATCTATATTTCTAGCTCGGTGGGGTGCTCAACTTACCACCAAGTTGATCACTTTATTTTTCACAATTATCAAGTTGTTACCATATTATGCAGGGTTATCATTGCAATGAATGAATTGACCATATGGTTTGGGATTATCTCTATTATCTTGGCGAAGTAAAAAAACTCCTATCTTGGGATTTTATTAATTATGTGACTCGATCGGATTAATATATAGCTCGGCAGATACATAGTTAACTGATTAGCTCGGTCTTATCCATCACAACTTGGGGATGGTGATCAATGCAAATAGAAACCATATCAAACATAGTTCAACACCTATATCAATTGGTGCAATGAACAAACCAAATACCATACCATTTGGCCCATACTTGGGTGATTGGAACAAATACACAGTGGAACCAATGTCTCGACCCAAATACCAGGTAGCATAGCAACAAAGCACAATGACCAAGAAAGTCAATAGCTCAGCAGGAGGGTGGCGCGAAACAAAATGTGTGATGTGGCTAAGTGCCATGTAAACATTATCCTTTCCCATCCTTTTTAAAGGCTTAAACCGGCTCCTTCTCCAATGGATGTGGGATATTACCCACTAAACATACAAATCCTTGCCACAAAAGGAGATAGGGAGATTTGAACCGGTGACCTCATTTCCGTAAGGGCTATCAGCTCGCTGAATCACTTGGAGGGGCTCGGTGATATAGAAATCAAATCTCTGGCATTTAAACACAGACATAGCAAGACTGTGTAGTAGACTAGACATGGCATATTACATTCAACTCAAGTTTTGAGACACCTAGGGACACCTTCAGAGCTCGGTGTAAAAATAAAAGTCACTCGAAATTTAGAGACAAAGACAATGCTTATCTTATTTTCCCTTAAAGTGTTGTATATTTTCCGGTGTAATCATTTTTTGGTTGTAATTACACAGGAAAAGCACTATGGAGCACCTGTGAAGCCACGGGTTAAGTTGTGAACAATTTCTAAAAGGAAATAAGAGTTCCCAAACCTATTTTAAAGCTTCAATTTAGGTGTGTAGGAAACCATGGGAAAATTGTCAAACAAGGCAAAGCTTGAGGAAGTTGAAGCATACAATCAGCAAATTCAGGAAGAAAATGCCTTCCTGAGGTGTCAGTTATTTTCTCTAGAGGAGCAAGTTGAAAAACTGAAAAAAGATCTAGAATCTAAGGATGATATCTTAATAGTGTTGCAAATTAATGAACCCAAGAAAGAGTTACTAATTATAATTGATGCATCCACTAAAATAGATGAATGCATTGAAAGTATTTCAACACCTAATTACTCTCCCCAAGCAAGGTTAGATTCATAAAATGTGCTTGGTGATTTTGAAAATCACACCAGAGGTATAGGATATAAAATTTTGAATAAGATGGGTTTTGATGGACTTAACCTTAGTAAGAATAATCAAGGCATAACTAACCCCATACAGGTTGCAAAACCGTGTATAGGTAGAATAGGGGTAGTTGGAGAAAACTTGATTTTTTGAGCACTTATGCTCAAAACCAGATCTCAAGTTATATATGAAAATTTCTCAAAATTTTGAGACAATCGTGATGGTGTGATAATTTTCTGTTTTTGGAGCTCTTGTGACAAATTTTTAAGCTATTGAAGTCACACAAAGGTGGAGAACCAAAGGGAGACACATCTGCAAGTGGATCAGGAAGGTAAAGGACAGGTGTTGAGCTCCATTAAAATCCTTTGGAGGTCTGATAATACATTTTTATAGGTTTTGATTCATAATTGGTTAAATTTAAAGGTTATTTTATTTATATTTTTAACATTATTAATGGATTGGTTTACCACGAACCTAGTGACGTAGGAATTTCAAACCTCGTAAACAATTTTGGGTCATTTTTATTTTTAATTTTTAGTTTTCTGATATTTGAAATTAATTAAGTACTTGAAAATAATTTGGGATGCAAAATTAATCAAGTTTGATAACCTTGAAAATCAATTGAATCAAAAACACTGATCATTTTTGGGCTTTGGTCAAACAGTGAAGTTTTAAATTAAATGGATACTTAATTTCAGTTTAAAAATCAGTCCTAAATCAGATTTTAATCAATATTTTTGAGAATTATGGAATTTCAAGTTGATTAAAAATTAACGATCCTCTGAAATGATTAAAAGTTTTGGATTAAGCACTTGTTTTCAAATCACTTTTTGGGGTGACCTTGGATCCACGTTATGCATTACGTTTGTTCCACCCTCCAATGTATCAAATATGAGCACGATTGGAAGATTCTAACTCTCCCTGTAGACACTCCACCATTCAATGCATGTAATATGACTTATCTTCCTAATGATGTTCTCATCCCCATGTAAGAATCATCTCAACCATCCACTAACTCATCTATCTCCACGTCTAAGCTTCCTAATGATGATTCTATTGACAAATTGATTAAAAATATTTTGATGGGGGAGTATCACCTTCTTACACTAAATGCTCTTACCATGCGTAACAAACTTAGTAGACATGACAAAACACCTATGTATCAACCAAACGTAAGGTATATCATTCCTTTCGGTCCGCCCCATCTTCATACCAACCTCATCTATGGTGGCATCAATCGCCCTTCATCTCACATCGACACCCAACCTCATACTAAACCATACACAAATGGATTTGGTTTTATTTACAAGAAATCATTTTCTCACACCTATCTTCATCAATGTGCCTAAAAAGGATTTGGAATGGGGCATTATGAGCAAGGCATGCATGACCTTATCATCGATCAATATCATAAACCCCATGAAAATTTCAGACTAGGTTATAAAGAACAATCTATAGATCCCCTTACACCATCTATGATTCTTATGGAAATGCCTTCTACATCTTCCCCATCCCATGAGTTCATGGATATGGATGAAACTATTTCTATTACCTATGGATTTTTTTAAGTCTCTATTATCACCTTGGGACTAGTAACTTATCAATGTGAAAATTAGACTATGTCCCTTCCTCTTTTCCATACAAAGATGATAAAAGAAGAATCTTCTACCATCGATGTTCTCCATTCATACCTTTCCATCCAACTCATCCATGCTTCTTAACGAAGCCAATATCAACATCAACATCAAGACTCCTCAGGAGCTCCACATTCTCAAAGTGGGTCAATCCCTTGATCCCCAAGAGATAAAATCCTTTCTTGTGTTCCTTTCTTGTCATAGCCAAGCATTCGCATGGTCATATTATGACATGTCAGGCCTCGATCCATCTATAATTTTCAACAATATCGCCACCTTTCCCAACGCTAAGCTGATAAATAAAAAGGTTCCCTCGAGTTTTCCTCCTTGTCAAAGAGGATCTGTAATGCCTCCTTTCTGCTAACTTCATCATCGCCATTAACTATCCCCAATGGGTTTCTAACATCGTACCCGTTGCTTAAGTATATGGAAAGATTCACATATGCACATAATTTCAAGATTTAAACCTCTCTCACCACAAAGATGACTTCCCCCTTCCCAACATCGATCATCTTGTAGACATCTCTTCAAGCCATGAGATGCTTTATCTTATGGATGGTTTCTATGGGTATAATCAGATACTTATCACACCAGAGGATCAACATAAGACCTAGTTTATCACCCCTTGGGGGACCTTTTGTTATCGTGTCATGCCCTTCGGTTTGAAAAATGTCAGAGCCACTTACCAGTGGCCCATGACTTATATCTTACATGATCTCATACATAAGACTGTTGATGACTATGTTGATGACCACTTAGATAAATCAAAACATCGGCATGATCATCTCACTATCCTTGAGATCGTATTTGAACACCTCATCCGCTTATTTCATCACCCAATCCAACTAAATGTGAGTTTGGATTGTTAATAGGTAAGCTACTTGGTTTCATCATTTCTAACCGGGGCATTGAAGTTGACCCTGCGAAAATCAAGGCCATCATCGAGATGCGTCCTCCCTCTAACTTGAAGAAAATTTGTAGTATTTAAGGTTGTCTTCAGTCCATTCGTCACTTTATATCGCAACTTTCTGATTGTTTCCAACATTTTAATCATCTTCTTCACAAAGATATTGATTTCAATTGGGACTATAATTTCCATAAGGCTTTCGATGATCTTAAACAATATCTCTTATCCCCACTGGTGCTTATGCATCCATGCAAGGGGGAGACCTTCTATTTTTATGTCTCTGCCTCTAACCATGCTCTAGGATCTATGTACCAAATTTGTGTCTTACGACCCCCCGTGCCCCGCATCTCATTTCACAACCTAGCCTCATCACCTAAACCTTACACAATTATTTATTAATTACCTTATAATTAATAAATCCACATCTCCAAACCTGCCACCTCATTTCGCCACCTCATCATGACCTAGTCCTAACCCTAAACTAACCTAATTAAGACATATAACTTGGTCTACATCCACACCCATGACTTATTACTCCTGATCTGCAACCAAAATCAACCTAATAATGACATGACCAAGCCCACAACTAATTCCTCAGGAGAAAAGGAGGGGAAAGTTGGCTATTTTACTAAAAATAGCCCACTTTGACTTAACCGATATCGGTTCCTACTCGACCGCCATCGGTTACGTAACTGCCATCGGTTCCCTGTAAATGACCTCCCCCCAACCAAAAACAAGGGATCTGGGAAAAATTTCATTGAAATATCGGGAATTTCACTTGGCCGAGTAAAAACAAGTGAAGGAAAGAGAAGAGTTTACAGATAAGGACATCAAGCCAAGACTGCAACTGAGTAACCGGAGCCCAGTGACACTCATCCAAGCATTGGGAGAGAATATAGCTCATCTTTGATTGTCCGATCATCCTACCTGAGCCCTGCCTTCGTTATGACAGTCTTTGGACCTGTATCTATCTGGAACTAGTAAGTAGTTTCTTGTATGTTCTTTTGATAACATTTCTTGAACTTCTGAATCACAACAATTATAGTCTATTCCTAGATCTACTACCCCGGTAAACCACCCTACGTCTAACTATCATTCCTCTACCCCTACACTGCCCAAGAACAAGCTCCCATACCCTCTGAGCTTCTCCATACCCCATTACCTATCCCTAATCATTTACTAGCCTTATAAACACCATAGCCACCTTATATCCAACTTCACCAAAAGCTCCTAAACCACTGCCCCTACCGATATCGGTTAGCAGAAACTGGTACCCCCGTTGACAGTGACCGGCATCGGTCACTATGATTCAAAACCAAACCAGCCTCTTTTCTCTATTGTTTTAGCGAGGAAATTAAATTGTAATTTGGCATAACTTCTTGTTAGAATTTGTGTTAATTCATATTAGCAGGGGAACTGACCACCTTCGAAAGGAAAGTCTAATATTTCCTGGGCCCAAGGCAGTTCCCTCATTTATTGTCTAATTTGAATATGGTTGGTCTTGTATTCTTACTTGCAGGTAATCCTTCCCAGACAAAAGGAGTTCTTTGCAATCGATCTGATCTCTCTCTACGGTACGCGCACACCCTCTCCACATTCAAACAGGTATTCACCTAGCCCTAACCCTTATCTGTTTCTCAAAGGAATGAAAGGATAGAAGCAACTCTATTCCAGGAACGAAAGCATTTCTGTGTGAACATTTGGCACGCCGGTGGGACCCATTTTGGTTCTTCTTTCTTGCTTGCTTTCACATAGGGAGCACACTTGCTATTTCTTCTTCTAAACTATTCACAAGATATTTTGTTATCTTTGGTAAAGAATTTTTCTTTCTTTCACATTTTTGCATTAGTTGAAAGTCATCTCCTTTGCTTCATCGAATATCATTTTTGATTGGGTTTAAAACACTTACATCACATTCTTGCTTGTTGTTTTCAATTCTAGTGACGTAGATTAAGTAACAGGTCGTACACGTGGGGGTGATATCCACGGTATTGACAAGAAATAATCTTACTTTCAACCTGCACAACACATACCGAATCACATCATAATTAACACAACAGCTCAAACATCCCCCCTTTTCCGCGGTATTCCTCCGCCCCGATTGAGGTAAACCTTATAAGCCAAACAAACTTGACATTTCCCCTAAGTCTTTCTGTTAGGATTGACATCATCTTGTGTCTAGGCATAAGCCCCAAAGTGATTAAAAACTAATCCTAGGGGTAGTCTGTTAAATTTTCTTGTGCATCTTGCTTGTTTTTGGTTCTGTTTCTCTGTCATACACTGTTTCTGTGATCACTTCAAACAGTTTGGTGGGCATACTAATCATTGTTAACCCAAATCAGCAACTTCCTACAAGCTCTTACAACCAGTCCTATTATACCGACATCGGTTAACTTACCGACGCCGGCTACAGCTTGACCAACATCAGTTATCTGACCGATATCGGTTATTGTCTTTCACAGTTCCCAAAACCAGCAACCCACCAATTCCAACCCTTTTTTGTTGCTTTTTTTCCTTATAGATTGCATCCCTGCTGTGTACTCTTGTCCATTGGTGTTATCACTCGGAACAGCTGCAACCATGGTATCACATGGCCTTCGCCGTGCCTTTGCCTGAATCACCCCCTTCACATCCTGTGGGGAATCCTACGACCACCAGCGAGGTTCCCACAAATCTCTATAGGAGATAAGGAATTTGTGAAATTTTTGGACGCTAATCCTAGCGCTTTACAATACTATTTGTCTCATGCCCCTAACCGTACCCCAATGGTCCACTCCTTGTTGGCATGCCTATAGTATAGCTGCTCATTTAGCTCCCTCTCCACCTGATAATTTCGCCTTGCCTTCTTCATCCTTAGCCCCGTCACCCAACTCAGTGACTTCTGAGGTTCTTACGGCACAGATTGGATTTCCTTTTGTTAATCTGGGGCCCCCCCGTATCATTACCGCCAACTGCTCCTACCTCGTCTCTCTCGTAGACTGCTCCTTTCATAACTTGCTCTCTGCCACCTATTCACACAAGCTTTTCCTTCTCAAGCTCCGCCCACCTTTTCATTTCCACACACGTATCCGGTGACTTCAACATCTTATATAGGACATCCCTATTCGGTCGCTTCAACCTATTCATCCCCAATACCTTATCAACATTTAACCCCACCATTGTCTAGTGGTGGCCCTTGGCCCAATCCCCCTCTGTTTACGGAAACTACACCATCATCTCATCCAACTACTGATTTAATCAAAAATGATGGACAAGATGCAAAATCTGGAGGCTTCTGTTTCAGGAAGCCGTAGCAAACCCTGACATACGAGCAAGTTGGTCGGGAACCTATCCACCTCGTCCTGTCCCCCTTCATTCATATCCTCCCTCAATGGAATTAACCAAAATTTACTCGTTTAATAGTAAGGGAGGATCCTCAAACAACAATTGTGATCATTTAGACATGCCTGCTATCTGATTTCTCATGATGATGCCTTAACTACTCCGCACCTTTCCCATGTCCCTTATCAGGACCCACCTTGGAGTGGTACAGTGCTTTAACCCAGCACTCAATCTTCTCTTTTAACCTTCTTGGATCATTTCCCATTAACATTGCCAAGAAAGTATCTATCACCGACCTCTATGCCATCCAAAAATTTGAAGACGAATCTATCGCAGATTTCGTTGGACGATGGCAGGGCCTTATCAACCAACTTACTTATGCCTTACCATCAGGCCGAACTTATCAAACTCTTTACGCAGGCCTGCGCTAAGCACATTTCTCGTACCCTCCAAATTCAAAACTTTCCACACATTTGAAGAGGCCTTTACTAGGGCTCGAAAACTAGAGATTCGAGCCTTAGAGGAAGAGAATTATGGTTACGCAACAAAAACCCCCTATTTCCGAACCCAAGACTCCACCAACAAACCTAACACCACCAATTCTCACGCATCGACTGCTTCAAAATCAAAAGGAGCTGTCCATGTGGTGATGGGCAAATCCCAAGCACCGTCTAATACCCCCGCCAAAACCACTTATAAGTATAAAGCCGAGCCCATCAATTACACTCCCTTGGGATAAACTTATGTTGTCATCTTGGAAAAAATTGCTCAAAGCAGGAGCTATTACCTTGCCTCCTGTTAAACCTCACTCCGGGTTCGATTCAACCCAGTGCTATACCTTCTTGGTAAAAAGAAAATGACTTTTGTAACTTCCAGCCACCGCGTGAAGGGACACAGTCATGAAAACTGCAAGATGTTGAAAACATAGTGCAGGAAATGGTTGATGTAGAGGATATAACCCTTGATAATCCTTACGCCCCTGCTAACCAAAATTTGAAAATCTTCAACAAACCCTTCCCGAACCACTCATCTAACAGTAACATAACCAATATATATAGCTGAGGAGAGTGTTCATGAAATCCATGCAGTCTTTGCCTCCCAGCCAAAATCCTCTATCGAGAAAATTCTGAATCAAGCCTCTTCACTAACGCAGGAACCCGAACCCCACTTCACCACCATCAAGACAAGACGAAATTCTTGTCGTTCCTTTACCCATAGAGGAATTAACCTCCCAGAATTCTCTTCTCATAGATGAGCCTTCTTACACACAATCTTTGTAATACTGTGAGCGGATGTTATCTAACTTATCTATTTCCCAAACATCTCCTTCTACCACCTTTTTTGTACAAGAGGAAGGCTCGCCACTATTTCTATCATCCTTGGAAGAGAAACCCCTCGAACCGACATCACCAAATTCTTTAATCATGCCGGATCCCCTCAACATGGCCCTTCTACCTATTAGTTCTTCATCGCCTAAAGCTTTTCCAGCGACCGGTTGACCTCTTAACATCCATTGATACAATACCCTCATTTACCCCTGTATCACACCACGTGGACCGGAATCACAAACCCACCTTTCTTCCATACAAAAGTTTCCTATTCCACACGTGAGGATTGTCACCCCCAGAAGATAGACGAGTCCTATGGGAACGTTTGAGTAAACCATATTCTACTCAAATTGTAGATGATAATCCAGACGCCTCTACCATATAACCCGATGTGTTTACAAAAGCTTAAAATGTCTATTCCTCATCTTCACCCCCCCTCATCTCTACACACATAACCTCATCCACCTCTATTGACCCTAACCAAACCTTCCCCTATGCTTGGGACCTCACCAATACCCCAGTCTAACACACCCACCTAAAAGGTTAGATTTATATCCAAATTAAAAGCCGTCCATCCACTTAGGAGACAGGACCCAATCTCCTCAAGTCCAACCTATGTCTCCTATCACAACTAAAACCATTCACCGTCACACCTACCCTTCTATATTGGACCTCATCCCTCACCTTGCATCAATACATCATACTCCTGCGTTTTCTTTAAAACGACCTACACCTTCTGCACCCATTACAAAGATCCAAGGGTATATCAACACCGTCACCCCCCAAGTATCTTGTCCACCTATCAACCCTAAACAAACTCCATCATTAAAGGATTTGTTTATTGTCACTCCTCTTTCTCCGTGTTGTTTTCTGCTACTTACCACGTCATCTGGCCAGCTAAACATAACTTCTGCGCCGAAGAGGTCATGTTTAGTTAAACCAATTATCAAAACACCTTGGCTAAGCTGCCACCCGTACAAATTAACCATACCCAGTCATTTCCGAAACCTACCCAGTCAATACCTCATCTTCCTCTAACTTGTGACCCGCTCAAAGGGTCTTACGCCAAAATCCTTGCTCTGTTGGTGGAGAATGTGACATTTCCATACCCCACTTAAACCCTATGATCCCATCTAAAAACATCGGACCTATAGGTAGGAGAGTCTCTAAAAATCTGTGCTTACCACGCCACCACCAGGACATGATGTAGGAGGGATGATGAAAAGCATTGAAGCCAACTTCGTCAGCCACCTCTTTTTCGGATAGAAAGGTTAAGAAGACAATTTACAAAGGGAGAACCCTTTAGGCTTCAATCCCTCTCCTATACCACCTGTCACCCTCCTCACCAAGACTATCATTATTACAACCCCACCTCTCGAAGACCATGACTATCCCTACTGTCTTCCTCCTCTCGTGTTCACAAAACATGATAGTGTTGATACTCGAGGGTATAAAAAAAAGGGGAAAGCTAAGAAAAGCACAAATGTGGCCTCTCTTTTCCATCCACACATCCCGATCGCACCCACTACTAGTGGTATTCGGGACTGCCATACCCGTCTCTGATGGAGTTGCTCACTGAACCATGATCAACACAGCTTCACCAATCACCTGTAAAAAATGATACTGTATGATCTCATTCAGGCCTCTGAATCTCATCCGCCAAGCACTTGTTGAAATCCTTTCAAGGTATAGAGGTCTTACCTACCGAAACCTTGCCCCTTACCTCCATCTTAACACCCTACCACCCAACCACGTTGCCTCTCTCACCAAACAATCTACCACTTCCGTCCTGTGCAGCAAACCGTTGCTGTCAGTTTCTCCGAAGATGAACATTGTTGACTTGGTGTTAGAAGATCCTAACCCCGCTCTTTTCATATCAGCTTACGTCTGGGACATCCACGTACATTGGTTATGATTGACGGGAGGTGCTAGCCTAAAAATATCCTCTTCCAAGCCTTTCAACAAATGAATATCCCTCTAGCTGCATGTGTGCCAACCCCACCATGCTGCGTTCATTCAACGAGCCTATTATCTTCACTTAGGCACTGTGATCCTTAACATCGGGTAGGCTGCGTACCTTACCCGAAAAATTCTTCTATGTCCTTGGGCGAATCCAATACAAAATGTTTGTAGGCAACCTGTGGATCTGGAATATGGATGCGTTCCCTATACCTTACATAGATGAATAAAAATTTGAGTTTACGAGGGGAAGTACTACACCGTAAAAGCTGATCCTCCCCCCTTCAAAACTGCAATATGTTTATATCGCCATATGATGTGCTTGTACCAGTAAGACACCCCATTCATCCCAAACCCAACCATCCACTTCCACCAAACCTTTATACAATCCACCTAACACACCTACACTGCAACCAATGAAACCGCCATAGCAAATACCTTTACTTTCAGGCGGACAACAACCCAACCTCAGACCTGTAGATGTTTTTCAACACATTCACTGGGGGAGTATCGCCTATATATGTTAGCTCTTTAATACCCCACAGGAGTTACGGACAGTTACATGCGCATACTACCTACGACCGTCGTTAGGTGTGGGGAGGTAATCTCCTATGGACCACCTAAATTGCCGACACCAAACCTAACATATGGGGGTGTCGAAGCATCCTCCATACCCCTGAAACCTCCCCTGGTGTGGTTCCATTCCAATCTAATTTCAAACTGAAAAATCATCGGTTCGGACTCACCTCTTGACTCTGTGCTTGGAAAGGTTTGGTTTTGGTCTTTATGAACAGGCCGACATACAATCATTCCAGTGACTAACGCAAACATAAATATCATAGTGGTCTTGGATTTCCTGATGTGAAAACACTACACCAAAAGAACCTCGTGTTAGTGTGGATCTGGAAGATGACAACTTCCCCCTACCGAACCATCATCACCCAGTTTGCCATCATCATCAACGGGAAGCGATAGTCCCTGAATCTATCCTCCTAACTTTTTTTTTTCATAAACGCTATCCTTCCTGGGTCCTCTCACTATAACCGCGCATAAATGAGACCCATCTTCTGCCCCTTCTGTATCAAGAAATATCGAAGAGGATTCACCTTCAATTAAGGGGTTGTGCGTGCAGGAGACGACTCATCCTCTCACTTACCTTGGGGCGGACGACTCATATTCAACGCGCCCTTTACATTTGAAATCAAACCATGTTGAATGAGTGACTATAGAAATCAACATCCACACCAAGGATGACCTCACATTGTGAAGATCGGACAATCTCTCTTACCACATCAGAACAAGCCGACTTTACTACCATTTCTCTGTTGCCCCAACAAGCTTTCGCGTAGTTCCTACGCGACATGCCAGGAATAGATCTGGACATTGCTGTCAATAACATTACCATGAACACCCAATTCCAAACCAGTTAAACAGAAATAGAGGAAAAATGCATCCACGCATTGCCTTCTTGGTAAAGAAGAGCTTAAAGACGCCTTTTGTTTCCTTCATCTTAACTATTGACTATTAATCAATGATTTCTAACATCGTACCTGTTACTAAAGCAAACTGCGGGGACTTCAGATATGCATGGATTCCACGGACCTTAACCTGCTTGCCCAAAGGATGAAATTCCTCTACCAAATTGATAAACTTGATGATCTCACTAAGGGCCATGCCATGAGACTGCTTATCTCAGGAGGCTTCTCGGGATACAAAAATTCTGGTAGCCCCGGTCCACAAACATAAAACTACCTTCATAAACTCCTTGGGGAACATTTGTATTCATGTCATGCATTGCCTTAAAATGCTTGGTGTGACCTATCAGCAGGTATGACTTACATTTTTCATGGACATATGCACCAATAGTACTGAGGGGATATGTCGATGATCTTTTGGCAAATTAAACATCGCAGTGCACATATCGATGTTTTAACAATTAGTTCGATCACCTGTAAAAGATTGGTCGTCTTCAACCAAAGAATGTGTCTTAGTGTCTTTCGGGTAAACTGTATGGTTTTATCGTCTCTTTGTGTGGCCTCGAGTCGATCAAGCTAAAGTCAAAGCTGTTATCCTGAAAGGCCCCAAACCTACTAACCTCAACAATTGCGTTAGTTGCAAGGTAAAATCCACTCTATTGGCGTTTTAATCTCCCAACTTCGACGATGTCAACCTTTCCATCACCTTCCTTAAAAAGGAACATTCATTCAATGGGCCAAAGATCCACAAGCCTTTGAGGGGCTCTTAAAGCCTATCTCTTGCAGCCACCTGTGATTATCCCCACCTCAGGACGACACCCTTTCTACCTTTACTTTACTGACACGGACAATGCTTACTATAGGACCCATGCTTTTGCACATCGTTGCTCTGAGCATCGAGAACAACTGTTTATTACATAAGTCGACTCTCGTGGATTACGAGACTAGGTATAACAAATGTAGAAGTGGTGCTAGCCTTTCCTTCTAGCACCAATCGAACACTACCCTGAAGCATAAAACTTTGTCACACAAACGAGGACCACGATAAGTAATTATGTATGCAAAACAACATCTAAACCAACGCATCACAGCGATGCTTATGCTCCATCGCTACCTTCAAACCTTGAATGTCATACCACCAGAAGTCAATCAAAGGACATAACTATGCAGACCAGCTAGCGGGGCAAGCCCTTTACGATGCAATGTTAGAAGGTGTAGGCGCAAAGGATGAAAAACATGTTTCCAAAGGAGATGAATGGGTTCCCCAGTTAAAAAAATGATGCAAATATCTGAAATGATTCACCTTCTGAACACTTGGAAACTTTTTGTGGTAAATTTGTTAAACTTCATTTTATTAAAATCATGACTGAATATGTAAAAAAAAAATGTTCCTCGAATATTATTTTTTCTTGGGGGAAAATATTTAATGTAAATGAGTGTTAATAAAATCATTCTTTAGTCATACAAATGGTCATGGTTTGAATTCTTAAGATAAAATTTGAGAAATCCCATCTTCCTTAGAGACCATCTGAGAAACCTGTTAATTTCCTATGTTTTAGATTTGATCATGTAAAGTTGGTTGCAAGTGTACAATCATTGACAAGATCTAAGTCTATTCAAAGAAACTTTCTCCTGTTGATGAATCTAATCAACTTTGAATTAGTTTGTGTTAATCTTGGGAAAATTTGTGTCTGCTTTATTTCAGAATGTCTGCAAGTAGTTTTTCTTGTTCCTATTGCAATCTTTTGTTAAAATACCTCAAAATCACATAGGATCTCGTCCATATGATATTTTAGTGGAAGTTTCAATTTCATTACGAGAAGATCCTTCATCCTGTGATGAGATAAATAGTTTAAAAAATCACTTTACTATAATTTTGTTGATAAAGATTGTCTGTAAGACTTTGAGTGTATCTTAGGTGTAAGGAACTAGTGATCTTTGATGTTTAATTGAGTCTTTTTCTCGAGACTTCATGTTAAATTCTTGGAGATTGTGTGAAACCACGCAAATATGGGCTTCCATTGATGCAAAACTTATGGTTGAAGGAATATTTTAGTTATTTTGAAGAATTTTGTCATTTAGTTTTCCAACTGTTGTGAAGGTTCTCAAAGATATAACAAAATCAAGTTTATCTTGCTCAATATCCCATAAAAATTATATTCAAAAACAATGAATTGTACCTGAACTACCCTTGTTTTCCCTGTATGTCAACAAATGAATAAATTCTACTGCCAAAATATGCAGA
This sequence comes from Taxus chinensis, assembly GCA_019776745.2. Lineage (NCBI taxonomy): Eukaryota > Viridiplantae > Streptophyta > Pinopsida > Cupressales > Taxaceae > Taxus > Taxus chinensis. Next base: position 65,650 of record JAHRHJ020003558.1, read on the forward strand.
AGCAATAAGGATCCCATAATGTCTCTAGTAACCATAACCCTGTTTAGAAAATATCACAATTCTTTAGAAGTGATAAATTGCAAGAGTTAAATTGTGGTGCATTGATCATATTTTCTTAGGGTCTCCTTTCAAATTTGTGCAAAGAAGGATATCTTCATTCTCCTTAACTGACAGAGGTTACAAAATGGCTCCTCTCACCCTAGTCGAAAGGCACAACCCAATTCAGTGAGGATAGATCAAATCCTTAAAGAAGGTGATATCCATTTATCTGATGTCTGAGTGGCAAAGAGTTAGACAAATCCCCTCTCCAACTACAAAACAACTCATAATATGAACTATCCATCTTTTAGTGTCTTGCTAAATTTGTGATGCTACTTGGTTTCCATGGGAGAATAAATTTAGATACCAACACCAGATTGGTGTCGTTGCCAGGGATCTTCAAAGGCATTATTATATTCAGTGCTGGTAATGTTTAGTACATGATGTAAGTGCAAATACATGGTTTATATGTCATCCTTTTTTTAGATCTGTAATATTTGTGCCAATTACAAGTTTTGCGTATAATATTTCCAGTTTCTTTTTTTTTTTTGCTCTAATTTTACATCATCAATGTTGAATATGGGTAAAGGAAGGTCATATCTGTAAAGCTTTACATATATTTAGTGTTGACAGACATTAGACAGATCAATTTTACTGCATTTACACAACTAAGAGAAAAATCCTTAGTGGTGAATCCGTGTTGAATTATTTTTTTAATAAATGTCAGTGTCTTAACCTATGTCAATTGAAATTTATTAGTAATCTCTGCAAACATGGAAGGAAGAAGATATTTCTTATCTAGAGACCCTACCATAAAGTTGTTTCCAAAACTGGGAAAGACAAATTCTAAAGGAAGAAGAATCTAGAAAGTTGTTTGAGATCAGAAATCAAATAAAGAGTTATCAATTATGGAAATTGATCAACCTCTCAGTGAAGATTGTTATACTTCCTCAAGTGCTTTTGAGTCAAGTAGTATTTTTTTAGATCTGAATTCTCCATCTAGAGAGGGGCCTTCTTTTGTATTTGAAAAATTTGTGTCTCATTATGTCCATGTGTTCTCCAAAGTTGATAGGATATTCCAAGAAATAGAGTTTTTAGAGAACATTCATTTTGAGAATTTCATTCATGTGTCCCACAAACCCTTCACTCCTCACCATTTTGTTTCTCCTATAAGATCACCTCCCCAAAACAATATGGCCCAGCCCCTACCAAGACCTCTATTTGTTGTGACCACTTTTGGTCCTGTAGATCTCTGAGGTATGGCTAGATATCCAAATGTTAAGCCCAAAGATGTTAGAAATAGACTACCTAAATTTCAAGGAAATAATGCTATTACTGGTGATCAACACTTAAAGCTTTTTGTCAATATGATGGAATAATTTGAGATTGAATTTGAGGATGTGTACATAAATTTGTTTATTCATACTCTAGAGGAGGATGCATGGGACTAGTATAAATATTTTTTAGACAAATCCATTGATTCATGGAAAAAAATGAAGAATGCTTTTAAATTACAGTATGGAGATAAAATAGATCGTATGTTTCTTTTATCAGAATTTGAAAATATTAAAAATAATCTTAATGAATTTGTTCATGAGTTCAATACAAGGTTCAATACGGCCCTGAATAGGATACCTATGATCCTAAGGCCAAGTGATGTTTCAAGTTTGATAAAATACTATGATTCTTTTGATAAGAAGGTTTCCTATTATTTGAAGGATAAAAACCTAGTAACATTGAGGCAGGCCATCACCATAGATTTGTAGATTGAAAATAATATCAAATTATTTGGTAAGCCTCATAAGAGGGAAGGTATCAAACTGATAAATCCATAGAAGCCTTGGTCAAGTAAGTCTATGGATCTAGAGGAGGTTGTGAAAACTTTGGCTAGAGCTATTAAAGAAATATCCTATACACTTTCCAGAGTAGAGAATAGGATTGGAAAAAGTTCCCAAGGTTAGCATAAATCACAAGGTCAAGAACGATTTACATATCATCCGAGGGGTGATAAGATATTTGATGACAGATGCAAAGGACACATGGGTTCAAGAAATAGACAGCCCTAAGCCCATGAGAATAGAATTGTTCGTGATCCTTTGACTATCAGAGTTGCTATTGTGGAAGAAGCCAATGAAATTGAGTGGTTTGACATATGTTTCTTGCCACATGCCTCATGTGATGAACACAAAGAATTTAACGAAGTTGATGATGACACTGATGATGATGTGTGTATGATGGGGTGTTGTATAGGATCACGGCAAGGAACAACTATGACTAAATTAATTAGTGCCAAAATTGTTGTAGATTTCTGGGATTGCATCCACCAGGTATTACCACTTCCTCCCTCTCATACTTTTGAAATAGATATGGTACAAGATTTTAAATTTCCTAATAATGATTTTGAATACTTAAGGGTATTAATGATTTAAAATTATGGTGGAGGAATCACTTCTGAGGAGGATTTGTAGTTATTAATGAATGTTGTGGTTGCCTAAGAAAAATAATATAACACTATGAGAAAAGTTTTCAAAGGGGTATGGCCTCAGGCCAAACCAAAATCTCTAGTTCTCACCAATATCTCAAAAGAAACTCCTAAGAAAGATACATCTTACAAAGGCCTTGTTTCCCCAAACAGAACAAGTATCCCTGCCCATGATCAGACCGTGAAAAATCCTTTCCTGTCAGATGAGTTTTTTAGTCTTCCTCTAAAAGTTGCCTTACCAAAATACGTTCCTTACGACATTTCCCAAGTCTTGAGTCAAATCAATATTTTTGTTCCAATTGTTGAGATACTTAGGATTCCTGATCACAAGAAAAGGACCTTTGAGTATTTGGGATTGAAAGAAGAAATGATTACCTAAGGAAGAAATGTAAACAATGTTGAGACTCCTCCTACCATTTTTAGAGTTGGAAAAACCCCAAGTGATGGAAGAACTAGGTGAGCCACCTGAAGTATATTTGGGAACATCCTTGGTTGAGTCCTAGTTGAATGTAGATTCATTTTTCACTACTCTGATTATTAGGGACGGGCTATTACACAAATGTATGCTTGATTTTGGAGCATCATGCAATGTTATGCCTATTAAGGTCATGAATGAATTAGATATCAAAGTGACAATAGCTTATGGGAAGTGCACTGCACTGGATTCTAGAGAGGTGCCAGTGATTGGATGTGTCAAGGGTTTGATAGTGCAACTTGTAGCCTACCAAGGCAAGAACTTAAAACTAGATTTTGTTATTGTTGACTACCCTCCCAAATGGAAAATGTTGTTATCAACAAAATGTCCTACTAGTGTGGGTGGGGGATGCGCAAATGGATATGTCTTTTGCCACTATACCTATTGAGGGAAGCCTTGTAAATTTGTATGGTGAAAAGAAAATGCTACATCTCATTGAGGATCCTAATAATGCTTTTTATGAAGTGTTATACACTGACATTGATGGTGATAACTTTGTTGGATTTTCTGATGGTAAAGAGCAAAAAATTGATCAATGCAAGTTTCTTAAATAAGTAGGTTCTCCTTTGACTTTGTTGTTTGATAGGGCTTGCTCTAAATTTGGAAATGGTGTTGGTATTATTCTGATATCTCCAAGCTAGGAAGAGTTTGTTTTCTCTCTTTTAAAATTGACTTTGAGTGCACTAACAATATTTCTGAATATGAAGAACTACTCTTGGGTCTAAGAATTACTTGGAAATAAGGTATTAGAGACATCATTATTAAAGGAGATTCAGATCTAATTGTCAAACAGGTTAGAAAAGTATATACAACAAATAATCAGAGAATGAAGCAGTATAAGCACGTAGTCTAGGATTTCATTGAGATGTTTGACTCCTTCAACATAATACATCATGATAGGAAGTACAATAGTCCAGCAGAAAAAATTGGCCGTATTGGGGTCCAGATTTGAAAATTTTACTATATCCCCCTATTGTGAGTATAATATTGAGATATTAACTAGGCCATCTGTTCCTAACAATGTTAAACACTAGAAAGAGTTCGAAGATGACACCCAGGTGCAAAATCATTTGTAGAACCAAGGAGAATTTTCAGATCAATGTATAGATTGGGAACCAATGGTTTGTGTGGCTGATGGAAAGGAGACATTATTTGGCAAAGACATCATTCAGTTCAAGACTAATACTATTCCTAGAGGTTTGGTAGCACTTGAATCAAACTTTGATAATGTTGATTGTATTGTAAACAGACACGTGTCAACCTTGAGGGATGTTGAAGAGCACGACCTGGGCATGAAGGATAAACCACGTAAGATCTGGCTAGGTAGCAATATGAGCAAGAAAGAAACAATCTTTTTATGTCCAATTATTGAAGAAATATCAGGACTACTTAGCATGGTCTTACTCTGAACTGAAATCATGCAAAGAGGGTCTTTTCTAGTATGAAATTCCCTTAGAAGCTTCGGCAAGCCGTTTAGGCAGAAACATAGGCCGATCAATCCACTCCTTTCTCTTAAGATGCAAGAAGAATTGAAAAATTTAAGGGATGGAGGAATCATATAGCCCACAAGGTACTCATCCTGGGTTGCAAACTTAGTACCTTTCAAAAAGAATAATGAAGATATAAGGTTGTGTGTGGACTTTAGAAACTTGAATAGAGCATCAATGAAGGATAAATACCCTCTACCAAATATGGAAAATATGTCACAATTTGTTACTGGTTCAGAAATGTTATCCACCTTGGATGGTTTTTTCTGGATATAACCAGGTAATTGTGAAGGAATCAGAGAAAATCAAGACTACCTTTACCACTCCTTGGGGAACATATGTATATGTCAGAATGCCTTTTGGTCTAATGAATGGTGGAGCCACTTTCCAAAGAGTAATGGATGTAGCTTTCTATAGCTACATTAATTATTTCACTATTGTATATCAGGATGATGTGACTGTTTTCTCCAAAAAGAGGAGTGACCACCTGCAACACTTAGAAAAAATGTTGTTAAGATATAGGGAATATGGTATTTCACTAAATCCCAAGAAGTGCCATTTTGGAGTTCAGAAAGAAAAGTTGTTTGGACACATTGTGTCAAAAGAAGGGGTCTTGATTCACCCTAAGAGGGTATAACCCATCAGCAAAGTCTCTATTCCAAGAACCAATAAGGGAATTCAATATTTTTTTGGGAAGATTAATTTTATTATGATATTTATCTTCAACTTTTCTAAACTAACTATCCCAATCACTAGCATGCTGATGAAAGACCAAAGTTTCAAATGGGAAGAAGAAACTATTCAAGCTTTTGTTGGGATCAAAGAAACATTAAAGAAGCTTTGGATTATAAGAAGGCTTTCCAAATGTTTTCTTATTCTTCAGAAAGTACTATTGCATATGTGTTGTTGCAGAAGGATAATGAGGGATCTAAAAGACCAATTTCCTTTTTTAGTAAGGCATTACAAGGAGATGTTCTAAAGGATACTATCCTTGAGAAGTAGGCATTTTCTTTGGTAAAGGCAACAAAGATATTCAAGCCATATTTTTTAAGTTCCAAAGTCATTGCTTATGTTTCCCACACCATGGTAAAAGATATTGTATTAGAAATGGAGGTTTCAAGAAAAATATTTCAATGGGTAAACAAATTGCATGAGTATGATATGGATATCCAAACAAAAAAATTGGTCAGAGGACTTATGGTAGAGAGAAATCTGTAAAAAAATGAGGTAAATGAAGTTGAAGAAGAGAGGTTGAATGTCCTTGAAAAAATGATAAATTTTGAATGGTACAAGGACATCATTTTTTATCTCAAACATCTACTGTGCCTTGAACATTTGAGAAAGAATTAGAAAAGAGAACTTAAGTTAGATTCCCAAAAAATTGTCATTACGGATTTTGGGTTAGCTTGGAAGAACCCTACAGGAGTTCTCTTAAGATGCATTACTCAAGATGAAGCCCCTAAGATAATTTCTGATCTCCATGGAGGAGTTTGTGGGGGAATTTTGGTGGAAGAGTCACAGCTCATAAGATCTTAAGGGCTGGTTATTGGTGGCTAACTCTTTTCAAGGATACAACTCTATTGGTAAGAAAATGTGAAAGTTACCAACACTTTTATGGAAGACTAAAAGCTTTAGGCTCCCTTCCTTTGCATCCTATATCAATTGAAGCCCCATTTAGGAAATGGGGAATGGACTTCATTGGTGATATTTCAGATCCTTCAAGTGTTGGCCATAAGTATATTTTAGTAGCCACTGATTACTTCACAAAGTGGGTGTAGGCAATCCCCACCAAGAAAGCAACTCACCAAATTGTCATGGATTTCATTATGAATCATATCATTTGCAAGTTTAGAGTTCTTGCTAAGATAGTTGTTGATAACGCCATGAGATTCCAAGCTAAACCTTTGGTGGCCATGTGCCATGAATATGGGATCAATTTGACATATGCTTCCAATTATAATCCCCAGCGAAATGGACAAGAATAGTCCAACAATAAAAATATGTTGAAGATAACTAGAAAAACTTTGGAGTTGAAAAAAAGGAAGTGGGGTGAGCAGTTGAAGTTTGTTGTTTGGGCTGATCAAATCACTGTTAAACGAGCTACTGGAAAAATCCCATTTGATTTGGTGTATGGAACTCAAGCTCTACTACCCCTACATATGAAATTATCTTCACTTCAATTTCTTCAACAACTGGAAGATCAAGAGGTTAGTCCCTATGATTATTGCATCAATTAGATTGTTGAGTTAGATGAAGAAAGAAGGGCATCCCATCAGAGGCATGTAAAATTCAAAGAGAAATTGAAGAATTTGTTTGATAAGAAGGTGACTCCAAGATCTTTCAGTGTCAGAGATCTTGTGCTATTGTGGGATAACAGGCACAAGGATAAGGGAAAACATGGAAATTTCAATGCATTGTGGATGGGCCCTTATTAAATTGACATTCGAATTGGTGAATATAACTTCTTCTTAAAATACATAGATGAAGATTTTCTGGAATTGCATGTTAATGGAAGTAATTTGAAACATTTCCTTGATTAATTTTCTCATAATCGAGGTGTGCACCATTGTACAGTGTATAGTATTTTGGTTTCTTTCTACTTTCCTATTTTTCTATTTTGGTTCATCCTAGTCCTTGGCGGCCATTTTTGTCAGTTTCTCAGTTTTTCCCTGGAAGGTTGGCTCGTGACTCCATTGCCCAATTGTTTATTTTTGGCACCTGGTCAACTATTTGTTCTTGTTGCACTCGTTGGAAGTGCCCATCCCAGATTCAGAGCCATTGTTGGTGCTCAATTTGACCTCGCCACGTTTTCTCTAAAAATTCTTCAATCTGCAGGCTTTGTCATTTTTTCTATCTCCACGTATTGATGCATGAAAACTGTGTCCTTCATTTGGTTGTCATGATCAGTGCTTTTCTTTGGTAAAGGATCACTTTAAGTCTAGAGTTTCTTTTCCATTCCTCTATCCATGTGAAAGAATTTGTAACTTGGGAGAAAACTCAGGTTTTTCCCCTTTCTTTTGTTTTTTACATAGTCATGTTTTGTTTTCCCTATCAATTTTTTGTCCCAACATTTGTGGAAACATGCTCCTTTCTCATTGGATGTGGCTCTATGGGGAATTTTGAAACTCTAAGGCCCGCTTCAACTCAATTCTTGTCCACATTGAGGGCCTGTGCTCATCTAAAACTCCACCTCTTGGTTTAACCTTTAGAGTTGCGCTAGGGAGACACATAGAGGTTTCCATTGGCCCTGCCCAGACTTAGACATTTTTTTTCATGTGGTCAGAGTAGCTTTGTCGGACCATGGACACGTGGATGGCCGACACTCATTTGAGGATCTGCCTCTAGGTCCTACCTTAGTAGTAACACCAAGGAGACACGTAGCACCTTCCACTGGTCCTTAAAATTTTTCAACAACTCTGCCAGACTTAGACACGTGGTGAAACCATGCTTTTTTAGGGTCTCCACTTTTGGGCACCATCTCAAAGTTGTGCCAAGGAGACACGCGGAGGCTTACACTGGCTGCTCTCTATACTTAAAATTTTCAAGCAACATTCTAAGGCCTGGGACATGTGGAGGGCCTGCACCTGTTTGGGACCTTCCCTTGTACTTTACTTTTGAAGAAGCACCGAAGGGACACGTGGAATTTTCCACTCACTCTACCCTTGCTTGAACTTTTCAATGGCTGAGGAAATTTTCTCAGACCCTAGGCACATAACACCTTCCACTGGTCCCTAAATTCTTTCAACAAATTTACCGGGCTAGGACACGTGGTGAGTCCATGCTTGTTTAGGGGCTTCGCTTTTGGGCACCATATCAAAGGTGTGCCAAAGGGACATGTGGAGGCTTCGACTAGCTCATTTTATACTGAGACTTTTCAAAGGCCAAAAGGAAATTTTCTTAGGTCCAGGACATGTGGAAGGCCCGTGCTTGTTTGTTAACTTGCATTTGTACTTCACCTTTGTAGTTGCGCCAAGGAAACATGCGGACAACTCTAATCTAAAGTTGAGAAAGGGAAGAATCAATTGTTGTTGTGCATTGCATATGATTTTTCTAGCATTTTTACTCCAAGACTCCCGAAGATGCGAATATGCATTATTTTTCATCAATTTTTGATGAAATTTGTTGTCATTTTTATCTGCAAAGTGCAATTGAATGGATTTAAATCTTAATTTATGAGTCCAAGGAATTTAATGGTTGATATTCTGAAGTTGGAATTACTCGGGCACTTTCAAAAATCCGAATTACCATAAAATCTTGATGCAGAGAAAAGTTGCAGAGGAATGAATGGGAAAAGGATGAAATGATGGAGATTGTAGGCATAACGGATGAAAACCGTGTTACCAGAGGAGATGATTGGGTGTCCCAATTAAAAATTGATAGAAATATATTAAATTATTCACCTTCACCTTCTGAACACTTGGCAACTTTTTGTGGTAAATATGGTAAACGTAATTTTCTAAAAATTGTGACCGAATATGTAACAAACAAAGGTTCCTTGAATATTCTTTTCTTGGGGGAAAATATTTAATGTAAATAAGTGTTATGAAAAGCATGATTTAGTCATTCAAATGGTCAGGGGTTCATTTCTTAAGAGAAATTTTGAAAATTCCCATCTTCCTGATCTAGACCATGTAAGAAACCTGTTAATTTCCTATGTTTTAGATTTGATCATGTCAAGTTGGTTGCAAGTGTACAAACATTGAAAAGCTTTGAGACTATTCAAAGAAAATTTCCCCTGCTTATGAAACTAATCAACTTTGAATTAATTTGTGTTAATCTTGGGAAAATTCGGTGTCTTCTTTATTTCAGAATGTCTACAAGTATTTTTTCTTATTCCTATTGCAATCTTGTGTTAAAATCCCTCCAAATCACATAGGATCTCATCTCTGTGATAGTTTAGTGGAATTTACAGTTTCATTATGAGAAGATCCTTCATCCTATAATGAGATAAACAATTTAAAATCACTTTACTGTCATTTTGTTGATAAAGATTGTTTGTAAGCCTTTAAGTATATCTTAGACATGAGGAACCAGGGATCTTTGATGTTTAATTGAGTCTTTAGCTCAAGCCTTCATGTTAAATTATTAGATATTATGTGAAACCGTGTTAATCTGGGCCTCCATTGATGCACACCTTTTGATTGAAGGAATATTTTAGCTATTCTAAAAAATTCTATCATTTAGTTTTCCAGCTGATTGTGAAGGTTCTCAAAGATCTGGCAAAATCAAGTTTATCATACTCAATCTCCCACATAAAAAATTATTCAAAAACAATGAATCCTACCTAAACTACCCCTGTTTGCCATGTATGTCCACAAATGAATAAATACTACTACCAAAAATATGCAGAAACAATCAAGATCCCATAATGTCTGTAGTAACCAATCAAGATCCCATAATGTGTCTAGTAACCATAACCCTATTTATAAGATATCAGCATTCTTTAGAAGTGACAACTCATGAGAGTTAAATTTGTGGTGCATTGATCATATTTTCTCAGGGTCTCCTTTAAAATTTGTGCAAAGAAAGATATCTTCATCCTCCTTCACTGACAGAGGTTACAAAACGAGTCCTCTCACCTTGGTCGAAAGGCACAACCTAAAGCAATGAGGATAGATCAAATCCTTAAAGAAGGTGTTATCCATTTCTCTGATGCCCGAGTGATAAAGAGTAAAATGAATCCCCTCCCCAGCTACAAAATGACTCATTATATGATATGTGTGTCTCTCAGTGTCTTGCTAAATTTGTGATTTTGCTTGGTTTCCAGGGAGGAATCAATTTGTATACCAACACCACCATGGCTAAGGAAGAAGGAACCATTGTTAAAAAACCACTTTCTATGGTCATACAAGATCAGATATAAAAAATGAAGGCAAATGGAGATTAAGAAACACAAGGAGGATCAAGATCTAGACAAGAATGAAATATAATAAGTATTCCCAAAGGAAGATAAAAATGAAAAGTCAACAAGCTAAGATGAGAGTGAATTTGAAAGCAACACAAAGGAATATATAGCTAGAAGAAGAACAAAAATAGGGTTTTCAGGAGAAAGTACGGATTATCTTACGAGCATGAAGAAGAAAATATCTTTTTATCCTTCAAGAAAGGATCATGAAGTCCAAGATAGTGGTAATGAGATAATGAAATTTTATCCATGGAGAAAGAAATAAAAGTGAATATATATGAAACAATGATAAAGAGAGCATGGAGCAACAAGAAAAGACAAGAACTCGTGAGTAGGAGCCCATGAAATTTCTCAAGAGAGGTAACCTGATGCATCAACATGAGCTCAAGACAAATCAAGAGACCTTAGAGGGTAGCAAGAAGGAAATATATATGATTTCAAGTGGTCTTGTAGACCAAGAGTTCAATCTCAGGTGTGTTGATGAGGGTTTTCAATTTTCCCTCCAATATGGATTATTTAAAAAATTGAATTTTAGAAGGACTATAAAAGGCCTAAAGAAATATCAATGGAGAAGTCAAGAAGCTGGAGATGGCCATGGAGGTCATGGGAAACTTACGTGCATTATTTATATCGTAAAGACACCTTCACATGTCGTCCTAGGTGAATATGTGTTTGTAAGTAAATAGTGAGAGTATTATTTAGCATAGTAAATAAGGAACATAAGCTAAATAAGGTATTCAAAGCCATTTCATCATAAAAGGGAGATTTGGTCTGATTTTTTGGGATTTTTAGAGTGATATTTTTCACTCATCCAGGTTTAGGTAGTTGTTGAGCTATTCAAGAGTATAGTGGAGTAAAGGTAAGGGATGAATGTTTTGAATCAAAAATTTAGAATTTTTACTAGGATATATAAATATCCTCAATGTAACAATTGTAATAAGGGTGGCTTAAGGTAAATAAATAAGTTTTGGAGTTTTTCAAGGAATTCCTTGCATATTTATAATGTGGTGTTTATTGTTTTCTCTGCATATACAAAAAAAATTGTACAGGTGGTGAGCAAGGAGGTTGCAATCAAAATTACAGGAATTATTCCTTGACTATGAAGGTTGGTAAATTTGAATGAGAATAAGATAACTCCTTTAAAAAATCATGGGTCTTGAAATACCCGTGCATAACCTATAGATAAAAATTTTCACCCGCTGCCTTCGAACTACGGATTCGTAGATCTAGATACATGTATGGTCAAAATTCTTGAAATTTGGAAATATTTCTGATCTTAATAACATCTAACTCCTATTAAGTGTGCATATTTAAATGCTATGGGAAAGTATGACTTCCATCAATTGCAATTCATCTAAGCTTGGGATTCTCAGTTTTGCTGCTACAATGAGGATTTGGATGCTTTTTGGACTTCTTCAAGTGAACATGGGCTTGTGGCAAGTTTGATATGATCTCTTCAATTTGTTGAATTTGTATCAAAGAGAATTTCAGTACCAATACATGTCTCAACTAGGCATGAGCCTCTCAAGAGATCGAATTAGGTTTGTAGTAGGTCTATAAGATTCTTATAAGTTACATTTTCTGAATAGTAAACCTAGCTACACTCTTGATATGTTGTAATCCATTATGAAGGGATTCGAAGTTGATGTTTATCTTTGTGATATTCAGAGACATTGGAAATTTATCCCCAAACCTCATAGATTCAAGTTTACAATCTCAGACCAATTCTATAGGTGGCTATAAGTAAAACAAACACATCCCTTTGGTGATGACCTCGTATGAACATTATAGAAAGATATGAATAAAAATCAGAATGTGTTTGAAATATGTTTTTTGTGTCCTTTGGATCATGTATTCATTCATGAGGTTTGAGTTCATATCTCTAAGTCAACAACATTAAGAGAAAGATCAAATACAAGCAAAGGAGGAGTATAAGGTCATATCATACATCACCTGGAAAATGACCCTTGCCAAGTAATTATAAATAGATCAATTTTATATATAAACCTTTGAAGGAGAAGTGATATCCTAAAATTATTCTTTCATAGAACTAGTTTTGCATTCTTAAGGAGGAAATAACATGATTATATGTTTTCTTAATAATCATGAAGAAAAATTATAGATGTAGGGAGATCAAACAAGTTATTTAGGATCAAATTACTTCCTTCAATTTATCTTATTGGGTTTTCCAAAAGGATACATTTGGGGAGATTTATTGGCAGATTTCTTTAGGATCAACGTTCTTGCTTCAATTTATCTTGTTGGTTTTCCCAAAACTTATGTGTAGAAGCTAGATATTATGATCAAAGATTTTATATGGGCCAATGTATCCTCTACTAAAGGGTTTCACAAAGTCACACGAGATACCTACTGTCTTCCCCATGAATCTTGGGGGTGGGTCTTATTGATATTTTTTGACAACTGAAGAAAATTTGTGCCAAATGGTTAATGATTTATATTTAATGTCAAGAATATAGTAAATCACTTATGCATTATGGCATTGATGAGGGTTCCCGTTATGTCCACCCAACCTGGATTGTTTTTGGGATTTCCTATCTCATCATTTCGCCAGTGCCTATAAAATTTTTTGGCAACTTAATGTTTACAATAATTTGGAAAGAATAGGAGTGAATCAAAACCATGGATTTCATGCAATGGTAATGGCTTTCACAATGGCCTTTCTATTAACAAGCATTCCTTTAGGTTCTCTCTTCGATTTCAAATCTATGATCAGTGTCTTGGTGAGGTCCTTGGAATTTATACACTCAATCTCTTCAATCATGGATTTTTTTCCATTAAATAATTTTATTACAAGCACATCTAATCTTTGTTTCCTTAGAATGAGGTAAAATATCGATACAAACTGGCCAAACAAAAGTTTGATACAAACTGGCCACACAAGATCATACTAATATCAGTAAAATCATTGATTAAGTTCATGATAATATCACTCATAAAATCTCCTTACATCCTTCCCATCCTTGGTGGACGATCTTGAAGTTGTTCATAGATACCACATTCAAGAATTACTGGGAAAGTAAAGGATGTCGTTGGCTCTCACCACATTTTCCCATGGTCGAAAATCTCAACATTAAGTGGGGGCTTCATTCCTTTCCTTCTTGTTGGAGAAGGAGGATTGATACAGTCTGGTCGACATATGTTGAGCCTAAAATTATGAATTTTTTGTTGTGTATCTTGCATCAAGGTCTCCCGATTGGTACTTTCCAAGTTAAAATTAGTGTTTTGGCTCCCAAATGTCATTTTTGTGGGAACATGGAAACCTTTGTGCACTTTTTTTTGGTTTTGTATAAAATCTGAATGGACTAGGAATTGGATTTAGTCATTCTTTTTCCCCCTCCTTCTAGATAATTTTATCGCGTAACACATTTTTTTAAGAGATAGCTCCATATTACCTCACATATTTTCCCACATTTGGAATTTTCTCAGAGGGAAAATATAGTTTTGGTTATGGAAAGAAAGGATTGCTTTTTTTTGCTAATGATGAAGTTGATCATCAATTCTCCATGTATGATAATTCAGTGGTTATCTCCAATGTGCTACTACAGATTTGAGTTCAAGCTAACAAGGCTGCCATTGAGGTGGAGCACCTTCAAAATCTTATGCATCATTAGGGGACACCCCATGTAATCTTACTCAGGAGCCACCATCACCCACACAATGCACTTTGCCCCATGACAATTGTCCTCAAAGAGATCATCGAAGCCTTTACCAGTGGCACTCTTTTAATTTTGCTCACCAGTCTCAACATAGTTAGCCATGGAGAAGTATATCTCCTCTAGCTTGCCATAAAAGTTGGGACTTTCTCTTGCTTCTCGTCAGCTCGGTTGGGGCTCAATTCTAGCTTCTAAGGCATACACCCATGATGGTTGGAGCCTCCCATCTCTGCCTCTGTGAGATAAGCTCCCCTGTGTGGCTATTTCCATTTTTGCCATGTGGGTTGCTACTGACAATGAGGAACTGGACCTCCCAGGATCTTGTTGGGAAGTGAAAAATACTCGCAAACACCTTCCTAGGCCTGGTTGGCCAGATGAACATGACTCAGCCTCTTCTTCTCTTTTTGTTGTAACTGCTTAGTTTTGATGTTTTTTATTTTGTTTTGATTGTATTCCTAGGCGTGGCCTAGTTTCCTTGCGGATTTTGAGTGTGCTCTAATACAACCACCTTTTTTGTTGAAATTATCTTGTATCGTGTTTCTTTTAATATAATACAAGATCTTTTTTAGAAAAAAAATCTATCATTATTATTATTATTATTAGTTTTTTTTCTTCTTATGTTTATGATAATGGAGACGAATTAACAAATATCAAATAATTTTTTTTATTAATCATAGTTAACATACTAAACATACTCACAATAGCACCTTGGTATAAAATGTTGAAACTAGGTGTAGCCTTTGACGATGTAAAACTTTGAATTTTTTTTTATCAATTCTTGAACAACAATTACTTTAGAATAAATTTAAATTTGTAATATTGAACTTTTAATAATATTGTGTTATGTGTTTTTATATTTTTAATTTGCAGTTGATGCAGACAAGTCTTGTTTATAACTATAACCTGAAGATAACCTCTCAAACAAAATTCCTAATAAAAATAGATTTTTTTATTAGTCCATTCTATTATAGAATTTATATCATTTAGAAGATTTTATGGAAAATTTTATGGCAAACAATTCTTGCTGAACGTGTCATGTGTGTGTTTCATTTCCTCGTTACAAGTAGCATTTCATTTTATGTTTGGCTTTTCTTTGTTTTGTTAACTACTTATTTGTGAAAAAATAATAAGGGTGTAATTTCATGAGGTTGCTCCAATAAATACTATAAATGCTTCTCAAGGTTAATTAGGAACATATAAAACATACCATAAAAGAAACAAAATAATATACCTTTTCAAAAGATAATACCTTGTACAACATCGATCTCCTTGTACATGCATTGAACTCAGACTATTTTTGTATTGCCAAAAAATATATTTTGAAAGATTTCTATAAATTGGTAACAATAAAGATAGATGGATTGCCATCATGTTGTCAATTTTAATAGAAAAATGATAGATGGATTGCCATTATGTTCAATCTTTCAACCATTCATGTTTGGAATTATTAATTTGGACTTTCGATTGTAAAAATATTAATTTTAAGATAAATATAAAAAATTGTAATCTAGACAAACAACTAATTATACCTTACTGAGAAGATAAAGATATCTAGATTCAGCAACATAGCGCTAACAGTCGGTTTATTATTGTTCTTATTATAGATGCAGTGCATGATTACATCAAACAATCATCGTAAATAGAAACGATAATTAACTACAACCTTTACAGCCACATGCAACTGGCTTGTATTGGCATGTGGCGTCAGGCTGGTTCGGTATTTTACACTGAATTTGATAACAGCAAGAAGTTTGAATGCAGGCTTTACCCCCGGCCTGGCAACACTGACAGCTTGAACAGTGTTTAAATGGCGGACCGTTAACCTTTTCATGGATTGATATTAATCTGCTTTCATTTGCTGGAAATAACTGAAACTCATCGTTGTTCTTCACCATTGTAGCTGCGCAACACACCTCCATTACTGCAAAATCATGCCCAATTTCACATGTCAGATTGAACTTGTATTTTTCTAGTCTTGGAGATCCGTTTCTGAACCCTTGACCTATGGTTTATAAATCCCAGTCTATAAGTACCCTGCAAGTGTTTTTACAATAATTCGTGAATTGTTTAAGTTTATAATCACTTGTCGAACAGAAATGATATTTCAGCACAGCTACCGCTTTATAGTCTAAGAAAAAGAATCTATTTAATTTTCAGGAAGGAATTTGAAATACAATCAGTATAATTAAACAAGATAGCTCCTTACGAGATCTTGCTTCCAGGGGATGCCCACTAACCCAAACAATAATCAAAAATAAAAAATTGATGTGTGATACCTGGTAATAAAATGAAAGCACAAGACGCCAAAACAAAGAGCGATTTCAATTTATCCATGTCCTCCAATCCCTGGCCAAAATAGTGATACAATAAAGAAGTCGGTTTACTCACTCACGCAGAAAGGACATTTAGGATACCATTTGGAGATTTTGTTGATACTATTTTTGGTTTATTTGCAGATTTATGATACTATTTTAGGTTTGGGTTGTTCAGTGGAATATTTTGTGTGCTGTTTCCACGGGCAAGCATTTATTCTATTCTTACTAAATCAACTGAGATACAATAAAGGACATTTTATTCTCATTCCAGACGAGATTTATTATACTATTTTAGGTATGACTATTTATATTTTGATATATATAAAATTTTAAGTAATAAATATTTCTCTGAGATGAGTTGAAACGGTCAACTGTCAATCACTTACTCTTCAGAATCCTAGCAATCATGCTCATAATCTTGTAAGACATGCTCGTCTACTTAAATAGATGTCTTTTATTAACAAGGTGTGTTTTGACATGGTAAATATTTCATAAATTTGGAGTTAATTAGGTTAATCCCGTAGTAGTGTAATAACGAGAGAAAGGTATTATATGCTTGAAAACATTTTCAATGACAAAAACAGACTATTCCAAAGCCCAAACTAATAGATGAGTAATTTCAGTGAGGAAAGGAACTAGACTTGAGAAGTCCAGCCTAAGGGATGGTTGAACGATGCCATCAATTACATTCGTAACTTATTGGTAGATTTTAAGCGTTTGGTATATAAGTTTCTTGTAGAAACACATGTTTTTGTAGAATTTTTTTTTTTTTTTTTTTTTTAATTAACGTTCTTTTGATGCAATGTGTAGTGCCCAACTCTTTCTTGCATTATTTCATTTGTTGACTTATTTTATTTATTAGATTATTGAAATTGGTCTATCAATATTTTGATATTATGTGATCTCATTATGGATTATTTGGTGATACGTGTTGTTTAGAGCACTAGGTGCCAAATTAGCATTATGATTATTATCTTAGTTTCTTGCATTATATGGTTTTCTGATATAGTTGGTTTTATCTAATATATGATGGATGGATGCTAATGTTGTTATATACTTTGATATCATTGGTTTATAATGGCAAGTTGAATGTTATCATCCTATAACTTAGATGGATCTTATATCTTGTTTTATTGTGGATGCATGTTGTTAGAATATAGCCATCTCATTTTTATATCGATTATTGCATAATTAGAATTAATATCCATGACTGATTTGGTAGTCATTATAATGTTATTATTCTCCTATTTTTTGTATCGAGCATGTATGTTTAATGTGGTAATTGAGTGTGTAGATTATAGGTCACAGAGTGGAACGTGAGTTTCTAAGTTGCACCTCATGTTACACAAGCGGCTAGTTGGGACAAGTCTTTTAGCCATGCATGACCCTTGTTTGACCTTGTATGTGGACATACTCATGTTGGACATCCATAGTGATTTCCTAATTTACCTATGTTATTTTAATTTGTTAAACCTTGTACTAAACTTGTTTAAGGACATCATGGTCCCAACATGCATTAGTGATGTTATTATCTTAGTAATCTTGTTGTTAATGGTTTGGGATGACTTAATCATCATTACGATGGGCCCCAAAACCTCTACCCTTGAACCACTTTATCCAATCTCGAATTTGGGATAAATGTGGCATTTGTAAGGGCCTTTTTTCACATTAGAGGTCTCACTTACAATGAAATGGACCCCTTAGACTCTACCTATGGGTAGGGGGTCTCTTTTCAAGGTCAAATGGGATTTTCCCTCCCATTTGACCCCTCTTGTCACCATCTTGTAAGTGTGGTTGATTTTTGTGATTTTTTAAAAGTTAAAGTGTGTTGGCTTATTAACATTTTAGGAAATTTGGGAGATAACTTCCTAAATATGTTTTGTTTTATATCTATTTAGAATTTTGAATATTTTATTGGAGAATGGGATGGCATACACATGTAACCCTCCTATTTTTTAGGATTGGAATTTAATTATTCATTTTATACCTCCTCATGGATAGGGGTATGGACTTTTGCTTATCATTTTAACTATTGGAGTTGGAGAGATCTTGGAGCTAGGAGCTTGGAGCTTGGAGTATTTGGATCGCTTTGGAGTGGGATATCTTCTTTGAGGTTTGCCTTTGTGCCTCTCATTTTTTCTTGTTTTGTATTTGACTATCACTACTACAGGGGGGCCTATTTTGAGATGATAATTAGAAACAAAACTTTAGTTTTGCCTCTAAGTTTTATTTTTCTCAAAAAAAATCATTTAATTTAATAATAAATTGACTTTTAGCCTCTTCAAATAATCTGAGACAATTAGAGAATGGGATCGACCATGTAGATATACAAAGTCTGTATTAGGGTTAAATGGAGTGCAGAGACGAGGCTTTTAGGAAGATTCATTCAATAATATAACGATATCTCTACAGATTCATGTAATTTCGAGTACGATGAGAAGAAAAAAGGGCAACTAGTAGGGTTTTTTGGTGTTTGTGGGTATCAACATAGTTGATATATGTAAACATGTGATGTACTTTTCTTGCCGCCTTCAATTTTTGTTTTTCATACACCTTCATGACTTGTGTTCTTCATTTTATCATATGGGTATATCATAAAATCATTTGTGGCACATTTATTGCAGTTAGAGATAGATATTTTTTGGGCCTCTAATGCAAGTAACACAAAGGAGATTATGAGATTATGAAAGCATATCATCTTGTTACTCTTCCCTCTATTCAAGATTCTATTTAGATCTATTCAAAGAATAAATTTGAGCTCGCGATGTTAAGAAAGAAGAAGGGAATTATATATATACTGTATTATTAATAGTAAGAAATGAGCTCAACATTATGTATTTTTATTGCGTTAATTAGTTTTAGCAACACAGAAAACATGTGATCTGATTTGCTTGCTAACCTTTTATTTCCATTTTTCATACACCTTTCTGTCTTGTGCTCTTCATTTTATCATATTAGTATATCAAAAAATCATTTGTAGGGCATCTATTGCAGTTATAGAGAGATATTTTTGGGGCATCTAATGCGGGTAAAACTAGGGATATTTTGATACTCTACGGGAATGTAATCTTGTTCCTCTACCCTATGTTCTGGATTTTGTAAATCTATTCAAAGATTGGATTTGAGTTGGGGATGTTATGTATGTTGTATTCTGTCAGTTTTAGCAACGATTACAACCTGAGACGACTAGTACAGTTAGTAGATCTGTTGCAATTGCTAGAAATTTTGAAAAAATCAATACCTCGTACTGTAGAAGGCTCTACCTCTATAGAAGCAATGCATTTATCATTATCACCTAGTACATCTCATCTTTAAGCTATTGTATCGTTTTTAATCTTCATTTATTATCATTTTCATTTTATGACTTGTACAAATTTAGGAAGTGGATAAAATGGATAGACTTTAAAGCTTTCTATAAACTTCCTCAATCTTAGTGAAAATGTAGATAGTGCTCATAAATGATTTCACTGCTCCCTATACTAGACTATTAATTAACCACAACTTATTGTTATGAAAATGAGAGGTGTATAAATTGGTTAATCTAAGAACATAATAGATACAACAACCATGGTTTTGATTTCATTTTTCATGTACATGAAAGTTGAAATACAATTTACTAATAATCATCTAAACGTCTTCTTGTAACTATATGTTGAGCTGATCTCCAGGACCATCATCTCAGGTTCAAGTGATTAATAATGTCATCTTTTCTGCTACCTCAAAACTCAAAACTAATTAGCTAAGTTGTATTGATCAAACCTACTGTGAGGTCACGGTTGTGACCAAGCAAATTAGCCTACCTTTTATTATGCATTCAGTGTCTTGAAAACTATAATAATAATATAGCTAGCATCCAAATTAATTCTAAGGTTCAACTTAAGTAGATAAAACAATATATTTGAGTCCTTACAATTATGATTATTCATGAGGATTGTCACCAAAAATTAAAAAACACATTCTGCAAAAAAAACCTTTCCTTAATAGACACCCACAAATAGACACGCACAAATTAGCTAGAAATTCTTTCTTTCAATCCAAGCATGTAATCCGTCTTCGAGTGCTTATTGAAATATGAACCCATATTCCGATCCTTTTGTTGAGGAATAATACTAATACTCTCCATGTAAAAGTATGGCATACAAATGACACATATAGTGACATGAAATTTGTAGAATTCATACAGATCGTTGTATCATACTCATGACTAGTGTCTTTATGTGTTCACTCTACACCATTAGCTACCTACGGATTAAATTCGTCAATCTATCATTTTGAAATATTTCGTTAGTTCTACCCATAACCAGTTTCCGAAGGTGATCATAGGAATTTTAAATTCCATATTGAGGAAACTTCCACGTTTGACTTTTCCATATGTGTTTGGCCATAGTATTTGGCAGCTTTTTTTCCTAATCCTCAATTATTACATGTTAAAGGATAAAACGATACTAGTCAACATGCACATGTTTTTGATCAATTTTGCATCTATTATGCATTTTTTATGTGATCTTCGCCTTGAAAATATTTGATCAAGCCTTAAAGAAAATGTAATGCCCCTACCTGAGAGGACACTTTTGTAGGGGGCATACTGGTTGGCACAGAACAAGGAAAACCACTCATCTTAAATGACTTTTCAGACTTGTCCTTCCGTTATGTAATCAGAAAAGAACTTTTTTGAGATCCGAGGCACTAACCAGGTTTGAACCCAGGTTAACATTTGTAATTTAGCAGTAATTGGATAGTTGCAGAAAGAGAGAAAACTCTAATCTCATATTTAAATAAAAAGAAGGTTTCGTGGGACTGTGCAAAATATAGATCTCTCTTTTAGTCATCCTAAAGTCTTTCCATGGTCGCTTCGATCAGCCCTACACATGGATCTGTATTTGTGTTTGAAGAGGGATTAATTGTCTCTGATAGGGGAATACTACCTGCTGTTGTTCTATTCGTTGTATGGAAAAGAAGATAGAGGAATAAGAGGCGCTTCATTCAAGCATATTGTATAGTTGTCTGGATTTGGATTCTTTTGTTGCTGACCCATGTTACGTGCAGTGTAACTTGGTAGCACCATCCTCCAACGAAAATTCCTTTACCTGTTAACTTGTTTTTTTTTGTGAGTGGTTGTTGTATTGATTAAGGCCGAGAAAATGCCCTTTCCTGTTATTCCACACAGGTCTCTGCAGTTTTGTCTCTTTCACTTTTCCTCCACGTGAGACCCTCTCTCTTTCCTTACGTTGTCCTCCAAAACCAACCAGCATCTTTCTTCTCCACACAAGCCAAAACAAGAGCTTGGAACAGGGCGTGGATATCCGTCACTGCATAATTAAAAGGGGTTTTTTGTCAGATCTTGTAATTACAAATTCGCTGGTGGACATGGATGTAAAATATGGAAGCATACACATAGCACGTCAACTATTTGATACAGTGCGACAAAGAAATGTGTTTCATGGAATGCATTGATTGCAGGGTATGCACAAAATGGGTTCGTGGAAAAGGCATTAGAAGATTACATAATATTGGCAGGGGCTATGTATAGTTTTAACGCCTAATAATCTTTTTCCAGGAGCATAAAAGTGCTATGTTGAGCGCCTCGTGGATAAGGCCATTTAGTTTACTATTTGTTTTACTTCACCGTGGATAAGTGTCGAGTTGTGAGCAGACGCGTATATTGTAGAATGACTGAGTTGTTGCTTATACAGCGGAACTACCCAAACAATTTGGAATGAAATGTGATCAATGATCACCTCACCGAGCTAGTATGGAGATGTCAAGCAACTTCTTAACTCGGGTGAGCTACTCCCCATGCAATGCAATATGAACTGAGCTAGTTGGCTAACTCGTCGATTTACTAAAATAGCTTGCCCAACAAGAAATACACAAGCCATGTGATCTATTTGACAAAATGTTTCCAAGGAATGAATGCTAGTGGACACCAGTTTTATGAACTTAATACTTGGGATTTTTGAATTCATGCTTGAGTGGCTAAGCACCCCAGTGATATGACCTGGAATATGAAGAGTGCATTAGAAATTACTCTTGATTTTACGAGTCGACTTTTGGTGAATATGTCCCTCTTTTTACGTCATCCCTAGAACAACTTGCACAATGTTTCGCCATCTCATTTATCTTCCAAGCATGGTCTCCTTACCTTCATCTTCTATAATTTTCATATTTTGGTTATTCACTTCCAATATAATATAATTTTAAACTACTAGATAATTATACAATTGAAGATTCCACAAAACTTAGAAAGTGTAAAGAGATAAAACTCCACCGTGTAATTTTTGTTACTTATTTAAACCTTGACCATCAAGTGTGACCGCTACCAAACTCTTATACATTGCTAACCCAGAGTATTAGAAATAGGTGCTCGTTTCTGTGGTTAATGGTGGGAGTTATATGATTCATCAACAAAACACAACCTTTTTCGTTTACTTACAAAGTTAAAAAAACATCACACTCAGAGACTTGTAAAACAACATTTTGAGCCCCATAATATTGATGTTAAGCAGCGTATGTGTTCCTTGATATGTGAAGAACCACATCAAGCATTAGATCAACCTCAAATGACTTTTTATGCTCTCTTCTCCGCCACTCTAGGAGCCATGCTATCCGATTTTGTAATTTAGTGAGTTGTTAAAAGTGGAAAGTTGGATTTCATTTCAGATCACCATTTGAACCCTGAGTACTCTTTTCCGATTTCGTATCAAACGCTAGTATTTATAATATACAATTGCTTGTAAACCATATTTTGGGGAAAAAAAATTCTATCAAGTTTGGAAAAGAGGTTTTGTAGGCTTCTTGTCACTGTTTGACTAGGCCAAACTAGAACAACTACGAATGGTGGGTTTGAAAAATCCATTTCCATTTGTAAATCGTTCCAATTCGTAATTCTATAAATTAATGTAAATTATATGTATATAGGATTTCACGATGGAACTTAATCATTATAAAGTTTCCAATCAGATAACATTTTTCAAACGTGGTTCCTTAGCCTCTAAGAAAAATATAAACGTTTTCGCAGCTATTAGAAATATGTAAAAACAAGGTCGTAGGACCTTATTTAAGACAGTAAAAGATCATGAAAAGTATTGAAACATATAAGTAACTATAAGAAACTCTCTGTTGTGGGTTGTGTAAGTATCCAAATTGATTCTCCCTTGGAAGCCAAGCAGCATCACAGATTTAGTAAGACATTGAGAGACAAACATATCATACTATGAGTTATTTTGTAACCGGGGAGGAGATTCGTCTGACTCTTTGTCACTCGGTTGTCAGAGAAATGGAGAGTACCTTCATTAAGGATTTGATCTATCCTCACTACTTTAGGTCATGCCTTTCAACAAGGGTGAGAGGACTTGTTTTGTAACCTCTATTGGTGAAGGACATGAAGAGATCCTTCTTTACACAATTTTTAGGGGTACCTCAAGAAAATGTGATCAATACGCAACAATTTAACTCTTATAAGTTGTCAATTGTAAAGAATGGTGATATTTTCTGAGTGGGGTTCAAGTTACTAAAGACACTTAAAACCTACTTACTTCTATATATTTTGGCAGTAGAATTGGTTCATTTGTGGATACACAGCACAAAAAAGAGTACTTTGGGTAGGATTCAAGGTTATTTGAAATTTTTGGTGGGGGATTAAGCAAGATGAATTTGATTTCACTAGATCTTTGAGAACCTTTACAACAATTGGACAACTTAACAACATAAAAACCTTCATAATAGCCATAAATATTCCTTCAACCAGAAGGTGTGCATCAATAGAGCCCCAGATCTACACTGTTTCACACAATCTTTGAGAATTAAACTCATAGCCTCGAGCTAAAGACTCAATTAAACATTAACAACCCCTGGTTCCTAATGCCTAAGATACACTCAAAGGCTTACAGACAATATTTATCAACAAAATGACAGTAAAGTGATTTAAATTGTTTATGGGAGGGATTACAGGATGAAGGCTCTTCTCATAATGAAATTACAAATGCCACTAAACTATCACAAGAATGAGATTCTTTGTGATTCGGAGGGATTTTAACATAATATTGTATTAAGAATGCATGATCAACTATTTCAAAGACCTTGGAAATAAATGTCAGATGAATTGAGCCCTCGCATGTAACGTAGACAAGATCTATTGAATCTATGGTAGGGGGCTTACCTATTTACTTGAACATTCTTATATTCTTTTCAATGGAATATACTGTATTTACCATCTTGAATTGATTTTTTAACAAAGTAGATTCACTTTTCTTAGGTTGGTTTTTAGGAATGCATGGGATTCTCAAGGATTTTCCGTAAGAATTAAACCCCCCATTCTTTGCGTCTAACTTGGAGGTGTTTTACATTTCATCAGTTACTCAAGAAATGTTTTCCCCCCAAACAATTAGATATTTTATAGGGAATCCTTCAAATGGTTGGAGTCACACATCTATCTTCTTTGCTATGGCTTGATGATTCACTTTGCTCGCTCAAAGATATAGGTTCAAAGTGGATTCCTCTTCAAGATCACTTTTCTACATTATAAAAATAGAACACATGATAAGTATTCCTTCGTAGGATTCCTCCTTCAAAATTTGCAGTATTTAGCCATTCTCATTTGGTGATCTTATCAGATTATTTAGTGATGTAAAGGTATGGAAACTCCAAGTCTCCAATGCGTTTTTAATAAAAAATTCTATTTCAAACTCGTAGAATATAGCTTATATATTTTCTAAATTGAAATCCGATCCCTTCCCCTGAAGTTTGTAACAATGTGCACTGTAGAAATCAATTGCAGCAACCCTCCTCGTTGAAAGAGATGTATATTAAAGATACAACTTTGGAAGAGTTTCCAGGTTTGATTAGAATGTCAAATCGTTTGGAAAAAGTAGTGTTAAATGGCACGGAAATACCAATCGAATGGCTTTCCTTTCTGGAATCTCTTAAATCCGCGAATCTTTCGCGGGACAATGATGGGTATGCTGCTTTTGGGTCTTCATTTTCTTGGGGTGGAAAATTGGGTATGCTACTTTTGAGTCTTCATCTTCGCATGTGGTTCTTAAGGGACTCCAGTTTAGAGGATTAGTGGCCCTGAATAACAAAGGACAGTCCCCTACTGTCGAGTCTCCCATGAGTAGCCTTCGGAAGGTAGAGTTTGGGAGGCAACACTCTGTAACCAAGGTCTTAATCAGCGGATATCATTTCCCAACCTTGAATCTCTCCACCTTACAGATATGGACAACTTGACTGATGTGGATTTAATATCAGTAACAACACTTGTGAAAAGTCTTGAGTTAAAGCTTGTTATAACTTGAAGAGTATATCGGGGATAAGCCTCTTACGAATCTCCTTAAAGTATTTCAAAATGTTCAAAAATTGAAGAGTTGCCAGGTCTTTCCCATGCGGGGTTACGAATCTTAAAGCTATTGAAGATCAAGGAATGTTCAAAATTTGAAGAATGCCAGGTCTTTCCCATCTGAGCTGCCTTAAAAAAGTTTCAATTGTAGCCTGTACGAAACTGAAAAGTGTATTTCAGGGACTAAGCCATCTTACGAATCTTAAAGTATTGAAGATCAAGGGATGTTCATCGTCCCTTCCCCAAGTGCATCCAGAAAAGTTGCCACCAGGTCTTTCCCATCTTACGAATCTTAAAGTATTTAAGAGCTTGTGCCACTCCAGAATTTGAAGAATTGCCAGTTCTTTCCCATCTGGCCAAGTTGGATGAATTTGCTAATTTGAAAGTAGTATACATTTCTTTCTTCCAAAACTAGTAAAAATCAGCATTCATCACTGTTCCAAGCAGGAGACTGTTTCCATTGAAAGATGTTGGGACAAAAATGCAGGGAATATAGCAGGTATTGAAAGATGTGAGAAGCTGCAGAATATGGAAATCCTGCTGTGCAATGGCGTAGCAATTACGAAATTGCATTCACAGCTTGCATAAGGTATGGTCAATGTATCTTCCACCTTAAAAAATCCTTTCATTTGTTTGCTCTCCCTAATTTTTTCATAATGTGAGACTTTGTTGAATGATAGAGAGTGCCTTGCAAAGCATTTGATGGTGATTGAGAGCGCAGCGGAGGGAGCGGAGTCAACGTTAGGAGCACATCTCTTTCCACAATGGATTGCCCCTAGAAGAAGTCATTCAGACTTGGAGCACATGTCTTTCCCCAATGGATTCAACTAGGATTACACGAAGATAATTTAGTGGAAACAATGGCAGATGTGGGTTCGCTGGGTGCAATCATCTATTGCGCTGGGGTTGCGATTTATAACAGTTCTGGGGTTGTCGTGGTTGGGTCGAGGTCGCTGTCGTCGTTGGTTAGTGGGAGTGAATCCACCATTGGATTTACCGACCAAGACAAGATAAATTATTTTATTGCAAATTTCTCAAAGTTCATTATGGGTTGGTTAATGCCAAATTGTACATTTTGCGGTATATTTTCGCCAATGACATTAAAAAAGGGGTATATGGTGATGGTGAAGAAAGGTGAAGAATGGAAAACCATCCCTATAATTAAAAAAATTTCTGATCAAGAACATCAAGGTGATCATGGACATGGCACCGATTTTCCATGTGGTGGGAATAATAATGTTTAAAGTATGAAGTTGTAATTGTGCCATGCACCAATTTTTAATAAGTTGCAGGTTCAAATTCTTAGATATGTTAAAAGTTTTAATTGGGATGCAACCACCGTAAATTTGGTGCAATAAAAATCTCTAAATTGTTAATAATTAAATTTAATAATTTTTTCCACTTGAACTTTGCAATTTCCATATTAAAAAAATTTATATTATTAATAAAATTTTGATTATTATGTCATGGACAAGTCTTTAGGTGTTTAGTGGGAATGTATCAAAATGAAAATGTTATCACAGGGTTAATTAATTAAATAAATTAGTGTTACACATATCTTTGATATATTTGAAAAAGATTAATATAATGTTTATTTTTTATTTTATTTTAAATTATTTTTCGCATTAATAAATGATATTGGCTACTACGTATTTTATCTCTAATATATTTGAAAAAGGTAGAAATAACAAATATCATTTTTTTTTTGTTATATATTGACTAATAATTATATTATTATTTTTCATATTTTTTATCCATCTGGTACTAAATAGTATCAATTAAATGAAAATGTTATCACAAGGTTAATTAATTAAATAAATTAGTGTTACATTTATTATATCTTTGATATATTTGAAAAAGATTAATATAATGTTTATTTTTTATTTTATTTACAAAAATTTTAAATTATTTTTCGCATTAGTAAATGATATTGGCTACTCCATATATCTCTGATATATTTTATCTCTAATATATTTGAAAAAGGTAGAAATAACAAATATCATTTTCCCATTTTTGAGTTATATATTGACTAAAT
Source organism: Taxus chinensis (assembly GCA_019776745.2). NCBI lineage: Eukaryota > Viridiplantae > Streptophyta > Pinopsida > Cupressales > Taxaceae > Taxus > Taxus chinensis. The sequence continues at coordinate 93,396 of JAHRHJ020003558.1, forward strand.
TGTCCATTATTATTTTTCATATTTTTATCCTATCCATTGGTACTAAATTAGTATCAATTATAGTGTGTATGCTCACAAACTTGTTGGATTCTTTGAATAAATAGATTCCAAACTTTCCTATTCAATCAAGCTATTATAATTTTATGATAAATTTCCCCTAATAATTTTTGTTTTCAAGTAATAGTCAAATAGATATAAAATTTTAATAAGATTAAAGTTCCTATATGAAAATCAACTAGAAACTAAATTTAAGATAAAAAAATTAATTATTAACTCCTCAAAAACATGAAACTCCACTATCACCATCTCTAATTGTAGAGAACTTATCAACACAACATTCAACCACACTGCCAATATATATTTATCTAGACCAATCAATCTGTGATCTTTACAACCTTATGTCCCCTTCAAATTTAAGATTTAGTATTTTTCTTGAGTGTAGTTAAAACGAAAGGATAATATACAAAGATGGAAACATAAGCATGATACATAAATTAATAAATTATAAATCATATAATTACTTCGTTGTTTTATAATTAAACATATAAAAAGTAGAGAAATGAATATTAAACTTAGTTGATACCCCTCCTCAGAAGCGGTGGATCCTCCAAAATAAATTAAAATACAAGAGTATGATAGAATTAGGTTAACTAGGTGAATAATTCATCATTATCCTCAAATAAGTACATGAGTTAATGTGCAATTAAATTGAGTCAATTTAGTTTAGTAAGTGTTAGTTTTAAATGATAGTGAAATTGTAATGTCACATTCTATTGAGTATTATTTCCCACTTGATATGGTGTTGTAATTTATGTAAAAAAACATCCAATAGTTATAAATATCACAACATGTTATTTGTGTATCGAATGATCAAATTTATTATTTTAAACGTTTTAAATCATGTGTTTTCTAACATTTGGTGTGTTGTATTTTTTTCACTTTTAAAAGTTTCCAAAGATCGTGATTTTCTTAACCAATTTTAAGTATTCTAAACTCCACAAATTGATTAAATTCTGATTATTATGCATCCATAGAAGTGTGGAAAACTTGTGTAGCAAATAAATAATCAGAAAACTGAAAACATTCAGATAACAAACAAGATTGTTTACGGGGTTCGGAAATTCCTACGTCCCCGGGTTCAGATTGAACCGATCCATTAATAATATTGAAATGTAAGTACAATAACTCTTACAAACAACCAATAATGAATCAAAACCTACAAATGAGCTGATCAATGTCCCAAGAACTCTGAAAAATAGCAGAAACTGTCCCAAGAACGATCCGTGGCTCCTACAGTGTTTTCACAATGTGATCTCCCTGCAACTGTGTTAGAAAAACACCTACAAATGGAGATTTAAAAACATTCTATGAAAAAAAATCATATATCTGAGATCATCTCTGAATTCTGAACACTTTTCATGTTTACACCAAGTCACAATTCGGACCAGAAGTGCATTGAAATTCATGTTTTCCAACTAGCTGTCTTGTAGATCCCTGTTAAAAACTGCATTCAAAGCTTCCAAAAATAGGTTAAAACTCAACAAAAAATATCAAATCTTACATCGTTGGAATCATCTCAGAATTTCCTTCATTTCATCTTTTTACTCTGAGTTCCCATTCTGAGTGCAAGGCCTTCAAAAATGGTGTTTTCTGAGATCTGGTCCTTATCCTCCTTTGCACAGACCTGTCTCCCTTGTATAAGTGGAAGCGACCCATTTTATAATCCGCCCAAGCCTCTAGGCAAGTTGGTTGGTGGATGGGTCTTGGGGCGATGAGGTTGGGGGATCAAGTCCCGCCTCCGATCATTTTTGTGGATTTTAGCCTTATTTTATGTGGGATTAATCCCCATATTGGCGGATTTGCATTTTAAATGGGATTAAATCCCAATTTGGCATTTTATATTTAATGGGATCCAACATTTTGGCTTACAGTAAAGTGGGTATATCCCACATTTTGTGGGTTTTAATTGCTAAGGTTTTAATTAAACCTTATCCACGCATTGTTTGAAGTGGATCTCCACCACATGGGCATAAGCCCCCTAACACCGCTTCACCACCCTTCCACGTGGTAGCTTCCACCGCTTATCCACTACATGGATTCTTGGCATGTTTGGTGGTTGGCAAGTTTGTATGGTTTAATACTAATGTATAAACATTAATATATATAGCGGTTTGGCATATATATGTGGCATTTGGAAAGTGGATTTACCAAGATAATATAATTTCGACCCATACAATGTGTGTAGAAATAATTAACTCGGTCCTTGCATGACTATAAATAGCTCCATGTCATCCCTTGATAGGAAAAATCGAATTCGATGAGTGGTGGCAAGCCACGTGGTGGCTTGTGGACCCACCACGTTGGCGATAATACCATAGTCCACACGGCGGCCGGGCTCCCCTCCGTAATAAAAGTTGAGCCTCTTGTTCCCGTGCACCATTTTTACGCTCGTCGAAGACCGGTGATCGAAAACCAACAAAAAACTCCCTTTTGCCTTTTCGCCACGTGTCGCAGTGCCATTGGTCCAATATTGACCAGTTGACCAGAGTTGACTTTCTCGCTGTCTGAACTTTGACCGGACATAACTAGAGCTCCCGATGTCTGTTTGTCACGTTCTCACAGTCGTTGGAAAGCTCTCGAGATGATCTTCTACACAGGAATGGTTTAGGTAAGTTCAGGGAACATTTGACACTAAAATTGATCCCCTGATCACTCCTCCCTACTAAGAAGGCTTTTTGTCCACAAAAAGTTGTGTATCAACCCACAAATAATGCTATCTCTTCCTGCATTGCACAAACACATACAAGAACCTGAAATAACATTATAGGTTAAAAAATGCAAATAGTTGATTAGCTAATTACATAAATGATCAGATAATAACACCCAATTAAGCTAGTGTTCAACTGAAACGCTGCAACCCTGTCAACTCTACGCACAACTGTGAACTGTCATACCCCACTGTAATGCCATCACAATTAACTGACCAGATAATAACACCCATTCTATTATGGAAAGCTAGTGTTCAACTGTCACTTTGTGATACGGCCGATTACCAAAAATTACAATTCCATAACACAGATCAGTATACAAGACATCTAAACTACCCACAATTAGGCTAGTGCCCACTGCCCATCTGAAACTGTAACAACTGCAAGTATTCACTATCAGAATATAATAGACTATCAACGCCCAAAAATAGCTATAGTCAACAACTGAATCAACATGAATATGCCAAAACATTGTATCGCCATCACAAATAATAAGTCAGATAATAACACCCATCTATAATGGAAGCTAGTGTTCAACTGACACTTTGTGATTATGCTGATTACAACTGCAAGTTTCAAATTTAGACATGCTACTGATGCCTATCCCTGCATATTGTTTTCAACAATGGAACTACCAACCAATATGAGAAAACAAAACATGAGTATGATGAACCTATCACTCAAATCTTCTCTTCAGCTGTTTCCATTCATTTTCAAAGCTTAAATATCAACTTAGGAACAAATCCTTATCAATCAACAGGAATCCCTAAAATATAGCTCTGAAAAACATTTTGCTTGCCTACTATCAACAATTTACTGTAGTGCAAATATAAAGTTGAGGAGTGTTTTTCCCAACCAATCACTTGGGTTTTTCCGTTTTGGTTGTTTTACCTTCTCAGTACCAAAATGAGTTTTAGTTAGGTTTAGCACTGTTGGTTTTACAATATTGTTCTTTTTAACAACTTTCCAATTTTGTTGTTTAGAAACAAACCAACAAACCTTAACATCATGACCATTCCTATTACAATGGGAACAAAATTTAACTTCCCTATTTTTAGGAGTCTTACCCATTTTACCATTCTCAGAACTCTGTCTACGAGAATGATTCCCCTGTTTAGGAGAGGTAACATTCTTGCCATTTCTCACCTTTCCTTGGTGAGATTGGTCTTTAGCACCTGCCTTATCATTCACAAAAGGCATTAACTTCTTAATCAAATTTTTCCTCTTCCAACAATATGCAACAGAATGATTAGTACCTTCACAAAATGTGCAAGGGAAAGCATATTTCTGCCTACCAAAGCTATATTGTTCCAACTGAAAGAGTGTATTAGAAGTTTTAGGATTTGATTTTCCCTTAGTGCTATTTTTAGTGTAAGTGGAAGGAGGTGGAATCTGATTACCTCTTTTACCTATTTTCTTACACCTTTCATTGTTCCTCCTGATGGCGGAATCCTGCAATTCTAGTGGCATAGATCCTTGGCTGTTGGAAGCTTGTCTTCCTTCAGCTGCTTTGGAACTTTCTCCAATTTCCATTTTCCCACTAGAATAACCCAAACCTGCAAACCGAGGCTGATCCTCTACCTGTATTGGGTTAGCATCACCTTGTCCATTTTTACCAAGGCCCTTTCCATTAAATCCCATCTTAACCATTAGCTTAGACCCAATTCCCTTAGTGTGTTTTTCAAACTGACCCAAAGGAATATCTGAAACTGAATGAGAGGAAGAATTAAAATGTGAACAACTTACAGTGCATTCTGTCATAGTACCTGCATCTGATTTGGAAGGCATTTCCTTCTTATGTTCACCTTGTTGCAGCTTTTCCAAGAGGGCATCCTTGGTCCGTATTTCTTCCTGCAACTCTTTAACAAAGCCCATCAACTTCTTGCTCTCTTCAAGCATCTTGTTGACATACTCCTCTTTCTTGGTTATAGAGGATTGTGGCTCAGATTTTAACCGCACTATTTCCTCTTCCAAGGAATAAAAATTATCTCTCAAGAAAGAGTTTTCTTCTTGGAGTTGGCGGTTTATGGCTTCAAGCTCATCCAGTTGCTCCTGTTTGGATGACTTGCCCATGATTCCCGGTTCCTGCAAACACAACCTGTACTTCCAAAACTGCACACTGCAAAAGAAGATTAACAAGCCCCAAAATGTCTACACACTGAAGACTGAAATCAATATTGAAACTGAAGCCAAATTTCCAAACACAATTAGAAGCTAATCCGGCAATCTAACTGCTCTGATACCAAACTTGATCTGAAAACGTGTGTTGTATTTTTTTCACTTTTAAAAGTTTCCAAAGATCGTGATTTTCTTAACCAATTTTAAGTATTCTAAACTCCACAAATTGATTAAATTCTGATTATTATGCATCCATAGAAGTGTGGAAAACTTGTGTAGCAAATAAATAATCAGAAAACTGAAAACATTCAGATAACAAACAAGATTGTTTACGGGGTTCAGAAATTCCTACGTCCCCAGGTTCGGATTGAACCGATCCATTAATAATATTGAAATGTAAGTACAATAACTCTTACAAACAACCAATAATGAATCACAACCTACAAATGAGCTGATCAATGTCCCAAGAACTCTGAAAAATAGCAGAAACTGTCCCAAGAACGATCTGTGGCTCCTACAGTGTTTTCACAATGTGATCTCCCTGCAACTGTGTTATAAAAACACCTACAAATGGAGATTTAAAAACATTCTATGAAAAAAAATCATATATCTGAGATCATCTCTGAATTCTGAACACTTTTCATGTTTACACCAAGTCACAATTCGGACCAGAAGTGCATTGAAATTCATGTTTTCCAACTAGCTGTCTTGTAGATCCCTGTTAAAAACTGCATTCAAAGCTTCCAAAAATAGGTTAAAACTCAACAAAAAATATCAAATCTTACATCGTTGGAATCTTCTCAGAATTTCCTTCATTTCATCTTTTTACTCCGAGTTCCCATTCTGAGTGCAAGGCCTTCAAAAATGGCATTTTCAGAGATCTGGTCCTTATCCTCCTTTGCACAGACCTGTCTCCCTTGTATAAGTGGAAGCGACCCATTTTATAATCAAGCCCAAGCCTCTAGGTGAGTTGGTTGGTGGATGGGTCTTGGGAGCTGATGAGGTCGGGGGATCAAATCCCACCTCCTACATTTTGCCATGGATTTTGCATTTTAAATGGGATTAATATCCCATATTGGCGGATTTGCATTTTTAATGGGATTAAATCCCAAAAGGGTGGATTTGCATATTTTAATGGAATGAAAAATCCCAAATTTGGTGCATGTATATCCCACATTTTGTGGGTTGTTAATACCTTAGGCTTTATTAAGCCTTTCCATGCATTGTTTGAAGTGGTCAAAAGACCACGTGGGCATAACCGCCCCCTCCAACACCACTTCACTTCACACTTCCACATGGAAGCTTCCCGCTTATCCACTACGTGGATTCTTGGCATGTTTGGCGGTTGGCAAGTTTGTATGGTTTAATACTAATGTATAAACATTAATATATATAGCGGTTTGGCATATATGTGTGGCATTTGGAAAGTGGATTTACCAAGATAATATAATTTCGACCCATACAATGTGTGTAGAAATAATTAACTCGGTCCTTGCATGACTCAGCTAAATAGCTCGATGTCGTCCCTTGATAGGAAAATCGAGTGAATTCGACGAGTGGTGGCAAGCCACGTGGTGGCTTGTGGACCCACCACGTTGGCGATAATACCATAGTCCACACGGCGGTCGGGCTCCCCTCCGTAATAAAAGTTGAGCCTCTTGTTCCCGTGCACCATTTTTACGCTCGTCGAAGACCGGTGATCGAAAACCAACAAACAACTCCCTTTTGCCTTTTCGCCACGTGTCGCAGTGCCATTGGTCCAATATTGACCAGTTGACCAGAGTTGACTTTCTCGCTGTCTGAACTTTGACCAGACATAACTAGAGCTCCCGATGTCCGTTTGTCGCGTTCTCATAGTCGTTGGAAAGCTCTCGAGATGATCTTCTACATAGGCATGGTTTAGGGAAGTTTAGGGAACATTTGACACTAAAAATCAAGAGCAACTGTGCATTGTCATTTTAGGCCACCATTTTTCTTCCAGGAAGCTTGGAATCATGAATTTTTCATCAAAATTCATCAAATTTATAGTGATTTTGTGTTGTCTTGGCCTTTCAAGATCATTGACATCAATTTCATGGCTCAATTATTTGATTTGAGGTGTTTTTGAAATAATTTTTCCCCCAGCCTGAGCAAACACTTGAAATGACAAAATCAAAAATTGTAGAGGTAGTTTTAAAAGGTGAAATAATAAGAGGAAGGGTGTTTGCATGCCTCAATGATGAAAAATGTGCCTCTAGGATGGATAATGATCCAGATATTTGTAATGATTCAATCTTTTTGGCACACCTGGCATTCATCGAACATTTTTCTATTTGTTGTCCCTTTCTGCAAATCATGAGGAGTTGTTGTAACAAATTTGATCCCATAAGCATATTCTTTGCTTGGAAGGAGGACTCCATGATGGCATGAGGTATATTATGCATTTTGGAAAAAAATTTAAAGGGGGGAGAGTTGAAAATTATGAGAAAATTTTGAGAGAAAGCTCATCTTCTCTAAAATCTGCGAGAGAACTAGGTTAATGTCTCATATGTTGTAAAATTCATGAATGTGGGTTGGTTACAAGTGTATAGCCACCACACAGCTCTGAGATTGTTCATGTAACTCTCCCCTGTAGTTGAATCTAACAAGATTTGAATTAAATATATGTTTTTCTTTGGGCAATATGATGTCTATTATCAATTTTAAATGCCTGCAGATAAATCTTAGTGTTCTTGTTGCAATATTGCATTGAAAGTCTTTAGAAATCACACAAGATCTCCATTTCTAGTTGATAGTTCATTGGTATTTGCAATCTCATACTCAGAAGAGCCTTCATCTGATAAGGAGATAAACAAATTTAAAATCACTTTACCTTCCTTGACTGCAAATATTCCTTGTAAGCCTTTGGGGGCACCTAAGGCATGATTTGATCATGGATTTTTGTGTTTAATTGAGTTATTTACTTCAAGATTTTGTAGTGAGTTCTCAAAGATTGTGTGAAGAGTGCAACCTGGGCTTCCATTTGTGCCTCTTCTAGTTGAAAGAACAGCCTGATTACTTTAGGCATTTCATTTGATGGTTGTTCATGTATTGTACAGATTGTCAAAGATCTTATCTATCCTAGTTTGTCTTATCAATATCCTACCAAAAAATCATCCAACATTAAAGATCCTATCCCAGATTTGCATATGTATACCCACAGAAGATCAAAATATATTTGTAAAAGTATGCATAACAGATCAAGATTTCCAATGTCTCTAGTAACCTTTGCCTTGTTTTGAGAACATACCCATGTTTTGAGAAGTGACAACTTGTGAGAGTTCAGATCTGGGGTGTTGATCATGTTTTCATCAAGGTCTCCATCATAGAATTTCAAGCAAAGAGAAGGGCATATTCATTTCCTTCACCATTACAAGGTTACAAAATAGGTCCTCTTACCTTGGTTGTAAGGCACAACCTAAAACAGCTAGGACAAGATCAAGTCCTATTGGATTGCTATCCATTTCTCCACAAACTTGAGTGCTAGCTAGACCATATCCCTGGCTGCCAACGACATACAACATGGTTTAATCTGTCCTTAAGCTCCATGACATAATTATGGTGCTACTCAGATTGAAAAGGAGAAAAAAATTGGATACCAACACAAGTGGCACCGCTGCCGGGGAATTCTTGGAATTTCTTGGTGTTTTTAAGGTGTTTTGAGGTGTTTTAGCATTTGTATATTTAGTTCATACACTTTGGTTGCATAGTGATTGATTAATCTAAGAAGAAGAAGGTCTGATTTATAAGTCTCTGTAAAGTTTTTCAGTGCTAAGATACATTTAAAAAATTATTTTAGTGCATTCTTGCACAAGTGAGGTGAAATTCCTTAGTGGCGAATCCATGCTGATGTGAATTTAGAAATACTAGTGTCTTGAGATTTCTGTCATTTATTTTTGTGTTGTTGATCTCTGCAAAACTAGAGGGAAGAAGATATCTCTTCCTTAAAGACTATGCTAAGAAATTGTTCTCTGATTTAAGAAATTCAGAGTTGGAAGGGAGAAGATTTTGGAAGGTAGTTAAAGGTCAGACATCAGGAAAAGATATAGTCATTGGTGAGAGAAATCAGCCTTTGATAGAGGACTATCACTCTTCTTCAAGTGATTTTGATTCAAGTAATCCTCTCATAAACTTGTTTGCCTCAGCTAGTGAAGGTCCTTCTACTGTACCTGGTAAGTTCCTTCTCCAATCTACACCTCTGTGTTTTAATTCGAGTAAAACTTTCCAAGAAAATCAGCACTTAGAGGATATCAGTCTTTCAATCACATTTTTGAGCCCCAAGGATATTGTACTCCTCACCAGCTTGTTTCACCTCCAAGATCACCCCCACCAAACAATATGGCTTAGCCCAGACCTCCGTTTGTTGTTAACACCTTTTGTCCTATAAATTTTGGAGGAATGGATGTTTACCCAAATGTTGTCCCACAAGATGTCAGAAATACGTTGCCAAAATTCCAAGGTAACAATGTTATTACTGGTGATCAGTATCTCAAATTTTTTGATAATATGATGGAATATTTTGAGATAGAGTTTGAAGATGTGTATATTAAATTGTTTATTCATACACTAGAAGAATATGTTAGGGATTGGTACTAGGCTCTACTTGATAACTCTATTGATTCAGGGACTGAAATGAAAAATGCATTTAGGTTGCAATATGGAGACAGGACTGATCCTAGATTTCTTTTTTCTGAGTTTGAGTAATATCAAGAAGAACCCAAATGAATCAGTCCATGACTTCAACACAAGGTTCAACAAAACTTTGAGAAGGTTTCATGTTGGTTTAAGGCCTTGAAATGAATCTTGTTTAATCAAATATACAGATGCATTTGATAAAAAGGTAGCCTACTACCTAAGAGATAAGAACCCAACCAATATAAGACAAGATTTCACCATGGCACTTCAAATTGAGAACAATATCAAGGTTGTTGGGAAACCTCTCAAGAGAAATGGTGTAAAATTGATAAACCCTGAAAAACCTCAAGCTACCCAATATAAGGTGCTTATCCAATTTTGCACACCTGGCAATGGATTGGATAAGATCAATCCTCAGAACACGTTCAAGAATGAAATTGGGTAATCACAAGTCCCAGGAACCACACCTTCGGTTATTATCGAGATGCAATAATTAAAAAATAATTCCTAAATTACATATGAAGAGATCACCAAGCATGTGAAAGGTACCCAGTTGATCTAACGACTCTAAGTGAAGAGTTCATGTTTATATTTGGTCGAAGTTGTTAATATGGACCCGGTGTGAAGGTGTTTTCTAGTCATCTCGTGAAATCAGCCAATCAAGAATGTCAAGTTATATGATCTACTCAGTTATCCAATTTTGCACACCTGGCAAGATTGGACAAGGGGGTCCTGTCACGTTCAAAATGAAATAATAGTCCCAGGAACCCACCTTCGGTTATTATCGAGATGCAATAATTAAAAAATAATTCCTAAATTGCATATGAAGAGATCACCTAGCATCGAAAGGCACCCAGTTGATCTCGACTCAGTGAAGAGTTCAGGGTCGAGTTGTTAAAGAACCCGGTGTCAAATTGATAGTCATCTCGGAAATCATCTCAGTAGAGACTCTCAGTTGTAAGAGCTCGACGATGGTCTTGTTAATGCAAAATATAGCTCGTTGAAAATTGACAAATGAAAGGAACTGTACAAGGATCTCGGTGGAGATCGATGCAAAAAGATCTGAAGGCCAAGTCAGGGAGAGTCAAAGTCAACATGATGCCAGGTTTAATCCATTAAGACAGTGCTCGACCAACCACTTGGGAGAATTATCTTGTTTGACCGAGATGATATGAAATTATGCAGATATGGGAGGTTCAACATACATTGAATCTCGGGTTTGTCAAACCGAATTACATAATGGTGTTCAGACCTTCCTCGGCCGAGCATTTGGTGCACAGGCAGTTGACATGTTGCAGTATAGTAGAAGCCTTTTTGAGCACTTCCAGCAAGCAAGTCGTCCAACGATGTTTTTATCTGTTCAGCATCGAATGCATCCTCAAATTTGGGATTTTCCTTCAAGATATTTTTATGAAAATTGATTAAGTGACAGTAAGAGTGTTACCAGCAGACCTGAGGAAATTTATTACAAAGACTCTCTATCGAGATCTTACTTGTTTTACGATGTAACTCATGGAAGCGAATCTCATAGAGGTGGGACTGTTTCATATCAGAATATTCATGAGGCACAATTTGCTTTGCAATTATATGAGCATCTTCAACGAGTCACTAAGATTGGCGAGCATAAAGGATTCTGTCGGAATTATCACACCTTACAAGCTACAGCTGAAATGTTTGCACTGAGAGTTTAATGTTATCCTCAAATCTGTTGAAGGAAAACTGGGCAGGAGAAGATCTGTCATGAAGATATGGCCAAATGAAAAGTGGAGAAATCACTCCAATGCCAAGTGGGAAATAAGGCAAGCAATGCCCGTGGATTGGTGATGGCAAGCCAAGGAAGAAATTCCACGCGGGGAGATTCGGAGCAGCACCGCCAAGTGGAAATTTTGGGATGGAAAACCATGCTGTTCACTCCGTGAAGGGGAGAAATCAGGGATCAGATTGCCAAGTGGGAAATATTATGATGGCTATCCGTCATGAAAACCCACGGGCCATTTGGAGTAGGATCCGAGCACGTTGTGCGAGTCACCAGGAGGAATTAAAGTGGCAGATTGCAGTGAATTGAGCATTGAGTAAACCGGCGATAAGGGAGGATGATGGCGATCCCATGGTTGAAGATGGGTCGAGTTGTAAAAGATTAATCCAAGTGGAGGCAGTTTGAGTCACAAATCAAAGAAATGCCTTCTGCATGGACCGTAATTGCATCGATCTTACAGAAGAAAGGTTTCCGAATGCAACAAACAGATGCCCGACCAATGAATACTAAATTTCACCTTTGCCAATCATACTTCTCCTAACTCCCGTTCACCTTCTCCTTTCCTCTGCATACTTCTCTGAACATTCGGTGGTCGCAAGACAAGCTCCCACACACAGTCAGCAGGCATGTGCAGTACAGTAAAAGCCTTTTGAACGCTTAAACAAGCAGGTTGTCCAACTGTATTGTTATCTGTTCAGTATCGAATGCATGCCTATCCTTATTCTGAACTCAGATCGAATGACAGCTGCATGAAACAAACATTCACTGCCGTGTACGATGGATTGGAGTCACGCCATTCAAGGCTTCATAAAATTTCCATGAGTCAGGAGATGGAGTTTTATTACGTGCAGAATGAAACGATTCATATTGCTCAGCATTTCTTCTCCTAGAAACGAATTAAATGTGAAGGTCAACTCTGAAAATACCTGGTCGGCCGTTTTGCATGTTGCATCCTTGTTACTTGTAAATGGTCTCTTTGAGAAACTCTGTGGGTAGTAGGCAATATTTATACCCTTCCATTATGTACGTCCAATCAGACAATAAAAATATTCTTTTACCAGGTTCAGAGAAACTTGTTTTTCACAATGGACGATTATACTGTAATTTCAAGCTGATTTTATCTAGCTTATTTCTATCAGCTTTGATCCACGACTAAGGAAGAATTCATATGGTTGTTACCTGTACATTTTTCCAAGGTCCTTTTGGTTGCCCCAGTTGTTCAACGTATTTTTTGAAGGGCTTATTTTATGTGTTGCAAATTGTAACATAAAGGATCTTTTAGTTTCTGGAAAAATGAGTATATTGTTTAGCTCACAGCTACCCATTCCATACTAAGATCCCAATAGTGGCATAATTGTTGATTGGAGCCAAGATTGCCGAGTGCACTGCCAAAATACCGAAGAGCTCTTTGGCCAAAAATCAGTCTCAAGGGTGTCTATCGACATGTTACGGGCATAAGCCTAGGTCATCATCATGGCAGCATTAGGTCTTTGTTGATAATGGCATTTTCTCATCGTTTGGAAGGTACAATTGTGCTTATTATGGCCAAGCTAAAACATTCTTACTGCAAGTGTTATATGATAAGGAAGAACCGTGAACATTGTGGTAAAACCATTCTTTTTAGAAATGTTGGGTTAAGCACGACATTCAAGTGAGTTTGAGCCAACCGGGTGCTCAGGTTGATATGCAAAACAAAGCCAGGTCGAATCAGTTGAAGAGCTCGTGGTGTTGTTTCATGGAGTTTGAACGTGGAATGCATGTGAATATGTGGTCCAAAACAAGAAGAAATAACTCTATCTGTCAAGACTAGAGCTATCACAGAGAAATCAATCGATTGAGTGTTGACAGGGCCACGTAACGTGATCCCTAACAATTTTCATAGCTCGAAAATCATTTCTAAATGGCGCAACATGCAGGAGTGAAATAATTTAAATTCATTGAATTGTTTAACCTCTGTGGGTACAACCAATGTATTATGGATCAAATCCACTAAGTATGATTTAGAGTCAAACTTTTCATATTGTGGAAACATTGGTACCAAGTCGAGATAAAGAATAAGCTCGCGGGTGTTGAAGTTTAATGTATTTGTAGAGGCTTTCAATTTCAGGCTTAAAGCTTCATGTTCACAATGCATATAGGTGGCTTGGTAATTCAGAATGGCTCGATTTGGAGTTTGAAGCAAGACCGTAGCAGTGGCATTCGTGAGGCGAGTCTTAATTTGCGTCAGGCCAGGTTCACAGGATCTACATGCATTTTAGCAAAATGATAAGAATCAAGTTTGATAGCTCACCATTCGAAGGAATCAATGCAAAAGAGCTCAATTGCCAAGACGAGGAAAGAGTTAGTGTGGGGTTCAAAATCGATTGCAACACCGAGTTAGAGGATTCGAAGCTCACCGAGTTGAGATTTGTGCAGACTCTATCCACATGGACCCCCCTCCTCTTCAAGTCAAACGGGTCAACGGGGGGGTCCCAACATTATGTTAATTAAATTAATATTTTTATTTAAATATTTTAATAATAATATTTATTATTATTATTTAAATATTTTATTTAAATATTCTTTTAATTAATTGAGAAGACTAGGTCATCAGGCAATTAATGACCCATGATGGAACCTTCTCAGGTAGTTCAACTAACTGCAATAAATACATCATGGGCCTTCATTTTAGGAATGTAATTATGACCATTTCCTCTTCTTTCTCACATATTCTTCTATAAATGTAAGTTGGAAGCTCATTTCAAAGGGTTCCAACAGTTCAGACAAGTTGGACAGTTAGATATCTCAGGCGAGTGTATACTTTTCAAGAATCCTCTCTCTTCTGCAAGTTGTTCTTGTGTGTTGAGAGAACTTTCAAGCCTCCTCTTCAAGACTGTAATGGCAACTATTGCCTCTTCTGAATGTATGATGCATTGTGCATGTTATTGAAGCAATAAAAGTGTGTGTTTTGTGACTAATCTCGGTCCTTTCATCCTTCTATGCTTCTTTGTGCCTTTCTCGTACTTGCAGGTACACTGTGCAAGTTTAAGTTTCTATTGCAGGTTCTTGGAGTTCTGTGCTTATCGAGTGGTGGAGTATTGCATGCAGTTGAGTTGTGGTGTCTGTTCACCCTTCTTGAGTTCATCCTTCTTCACTGGGAAACTGGTATATTTCTCGGTCTGATAAAGTTTAACAAAGGGAACGCGTGTCTCTTAGTTTGTGGTATCCTGTACCCTCTCTAAGTTGCAGTAGGTGAAGTTGACCTGTGGTGCACACACCCTCTTCAAATTAACCCTTCCTGAATCTGAAGACACCCTTTATTTGGTGCATCACCATCCCTAGTATAGTTTCATTTCTGTAAATCTCTTTCCCTAAAACCCCATGAAAATGTTAGCGTAGGACTAGATAATCATTTTTGTTACACTAGGAGTAGTACAACACTTAGTTTAGGAAGAGGAAGCCGGCCTTCTCCGGAGGTTCACCTCGAGCCCAAGTCCCACAGCTTGAGAGGTGATCCCATGTGTCCCAATCACACCGAACGTCCTATTCACATCCTGGCCATTCAGAGGGTGCAGTGATTTGGTGACAACTAGGAAAGAAACACTTGCTAAATGTTCTTCTGTCCTAAACAAAAATTGTAGTCCTTCTCGTGCCCAGGCTGCCAAGAATACTTCTCCATCTAATGAACCTTCTTGTCTCCTTTCCAATGATGTCTTACCAAAGAATGTTCCATATGATATAGCCCAAGTATTGAGTCAATTTAAAGTGAGTGTCCCAATCATTTAGTTGCTTAGAATTCCTGAGCATAAGAAAAGAGCATGTGAGTGCTTGGGACTGAAAGAAGAAAAGGTTACTCCAGGCATAAATGTGAATGTTGTAGAAACTCTACCTTGGATCATTGTTAACTTTGAAACACCACCAGCAGTGGAGGATCTTGGAGAGAAACCACCTGAGGTATATTTGGGGACATCCTCGGTTGATTCCCAATTGAATGTTGATCCATTCTTTACAACTTTGCTCATAAAGAATAGGTTGCTTCACAATTGTATGTTTGATTCCAGTGCATCATGTAATGTCATACCTCTAGAAGTCATGAATGAGTTGGATATCAAAGTGACAATATCCTATGGGAAGTGCACTACCAGGGATTCAAGGGAAGTTCCAGTTATTGGTTATGTGAAGGGTTTAGTAGTGTAACTTACAGCTTATCCGGGTAAGAATTTGAAACTGGATGTTGTAGTTATTGACTGCCCTGCCAAATGGGGTATGATTTTTTCAATAAAATGGGCTACAAGTGTTGGTGGTAGTGTTCATATGGACATGTCTTTTGCCACAATTCCCATTGAGGGCAGCCTTGTCAAACTCTATGGTGAAAAGAAAATGTTGCACTTGATTGAAGATCCCAACAATGCTTCCTATGAAGTGTTATTTTTTGATGTAGATGCTAACAATTTCATTGGCTTTGCTGATGGACAAGAACACAAGATGGATGGAGTCAAAGTTCCTTGATATAGGTAGGTTCTCCTTGGACCTTGCTATTTGATGGAGCTTGCTCCAAATTTGGAAATGGTTCTGGTATAGTTCTGCTTTCTCCTAGTTTAGAAGAGTATACTTTTTCCTTCAAACTTAATTTCGAATGAACTAACAATGTTGCTGAGTATGAGGCATTGTTGTTGGGGTTAATAATTGCATGGAAGTATGGAGTGAAAGATATTGTTGTGAAAGGAGACTCAGAGCTGGTAGTCAAACAAATAAGAAAATTGTATGCTACAAAAAATCAGCGTATAAAATAGTATAAGCATGCAGTTTGGGATCTAATTGAAATGTTTGATTCCTTTAACATTGTTTACCATGACAGAGGTCTTAATGCTACTGCTGATAAGTTGGCAGTGTTGGGTTCTAGATTTGAAAACTACACCATTTCACCTTATTGTGAATACAACATTGAAGTCCTGACTAGGCTAGTTGTCCCTAATAATGTGAAACATTGGCAAGTCTTTAACAATGATACTCAAGTGCTCAGGTTCTTGCAAAACCAAGGTGAGTTTTTAAATTAGAATATTGATAGGGAGCCAATGGTATGCATGATTGAAGGAAGAGAAATTTTTTTTGGAAAATATATCATCCAATTGAAAACAAACACCATTCCTAGAGGTCTCGTTGCACTTGAGTCAAATTTTAACAATGTTGATTGCATCATAAATAGAAAGATGTATTCTTCAAGGGGTGTGGAAGAGCATAACTTGGGAACAAAGGAAAGACCAAGGAAGATTTGGGTAGGCAGCAATCTCAGTAAAGAGGAAAAATAGTCGTAAGCCCAACTCTTGAAAAAATATCAAGACTGCCTTGTTTGGTGTTATTTAGAGCTGAAAGCATATAAAGAAGATTTATTTCAGCATGAAATCCCTCTTGAAGAAAATTCCAAACCATTCAGACTGAGGCAAAGGCCTATTAATCCACTTCTCTCCATGAAAATGCAAGAATATTTAAAGAAGTCGAGAGATGGAGGTATTATTTAGCCTACTATATATTCATCTTGGGTTGCAAACCTCGTGCCAAACAGAAAGAAGAATGGAGACATTAGACTTTGTGTGGATTTTAGGAATCTAAATAAAGCCTCCATGAAGGACAACTATCCCTTGCCAAATATGGAAAATATGTTACAACTTGTGATAGGGTCAGAATTGCTTTCTACATTGGATGGTTTCTCCGGATATAATCAAGTGGTTATCAAAGAATCAGAAATATTTAAGACATCATTCACTACTCCTTGGGGGACATATGTTTTTGTTAGGATGTCATTTGGATTGATGAATGTTGGAGCCACTTTTCAAAGAGAAATGGATGTTACTTTTGCTAGTTACATCAATGAGTTCATTGTAGTTTACCAAGATGATGTGACTATATTTTCAAGGCAGCGAGGTGATCATTTGCAGCACTTGGAAAAAATGCTGCTCAGATGTAGGGAGTATGGAATTTCTCTTAATCCAAAGAAGTTTCATTTTGGCGTGCAAAAGGCCAAGCTGCTTGGTCACATTGTATCAAAATATGGTGTTATGATAGACCCTGAGAGAGTGGAAGCAATCAGCAAAATACCTATCCCAAGAACCAAGAAAGGCATTCAGTCTTTCTTTGGCCAAATCAAATTTAATTATAAGGATTTGTTTCCAATTTTTCTGAATCTGACTCTTCCAATCACAAGCATGTTAAATAAGGACCAAGTTATCAAGTGGGAGAAGGCTGCCATTTAAGCTTTTGAAGGAATAAAGGATGCACTCAAGCATGCACCTGTTTTAGCAGCTCCAAACTATAAGAGGCATTTCCAAATCTTTTCCTTTACCTCTGAATATACCATTGCTTCTGTTTTGTCTACAAAAGGATGAGAGATGGGGTTGAGAGGCCTATTGCCTTCTTTAGCAAGGCTTTACAAGCAGCTGAATTTAATTATACAATCATGGAAAAACAAATGTTTTCCTTGGTGAAAGCAACAAATATTTTCAGGCCTTATACATTGAGCTCAAAAGTTATTGCTTATGTTCCCCACACCATGATGAAAGAAATCTTATCAGAGATGGAGATCTCAAGCAAAATATGTAAATGGGTGAACAAATTTAAAGAGTATGATATGGATATCCAAACCACAAAGTTAGTAAGAGGTTTAGGTCTTGCTAAGCTCATGGCTGAGAGCAACTTGCAAAATGTAGAAGTGAGTCAGCTAGAGGAAGAAAGGGGAGATCTTCTTGCAAAATTGATGAGTTCTAAATGGTAAAAAGATGTGATCTTCTACCTCGGAAGCACCTATAACTATCCTAGTCATTTTGAATAAAAATCAGAAAAGATCCCTCAAGCTGGCTTCTCAAAAATATATCATAACAGACCTTGGGTTGGCTTGGAAGAACCCTGAGGGTGTCCTCTTGAAATGCATAACTGAAGATGAAGCTCCCAAGATAGTTGTTGATTTCCATGGGGGAGTTTTTGGAGGACACTTTGTTGGGAGGGTAATAGCACATAATATTTTGAGAGCTGGTTATTGGTGGCCTACTCTTTTTAAAGATGCAACCCATTTGGTTAGAAAGTGTGATAGTTGCCAATGTTTCTCTGGAAGACTGAAAGCTTCAGGATCCCTTCCTTTGCAGCCTGTATCAATTGAATCCCCTTTCAAACAATGAGGAATGGACTTCATTGGTGAGATTTCAAACCCTTCCTAGTGTTGGTCTATAAGTGGATTCTTGTAGCCACTTATTATTTTACAAAGTGGGTTGAGGTAATCCCCATCTAAGAAGGCAACACACCAAGTGGTAATAGATTTCTTGTTGAATCATATCATATGCAGATTTGGAGTTCTAGTTAAGATTTTAGCTTATAATTCCATGTGCTTTAAAGCCAAACCTTTAATGGAAATGTGCAATGAATATGGGATAAATCTGATTTATTCTTCAAACTACAATCCACAAGGGAATGGACAAGCAAAGTCTAGTAATAAGAACTTGCTGAAGATCATTAAGAAGAACCTTGGGGCAATGAACAAGAAGAAATGGGGAGAACAATTAAAATTTGCAGTTTGGGCTGATAGGATTAACTCCTAAAAGAGCAACTAGGTAAAATCCCATTTGAATTGGTGTATGGAACTCAGGCTTTGCTTCCCTTACACCTACAATTATCCTCATTTCAGTTTGTCCCAACAGTTGGAAGATCAAGAGCATGGCCCATATGAGTCAAGGATTAATCAGATCATTGAGCTTAGATGAAGAGAGAAGAGCATCCTATCAAAGGCATGTCAGATTTAGGGAAAAATTGAATAGATTGTTTGATAAGAAGGTCACTCCTAGAGCCTTCAATGTTGGAGATTTGGTCTTGTTGTGGGATAGTAGGCATGAAGACAAGGGCAAGCATGGCAAATTTGATGCATTATGGATGGGTCATTATGCCATTGATATTAGACTTGGTGAGCATACCTTTCTTCTCAAAGATTTAGATGGGGAATTTCTTGAATTTCCTGTTAATGGCAGGAATCTGAAGCATTTCTTGGACTAATCCCCAAATTCGAGGTATGCACAACTTGTACAGTGTATAGCGTTTAGTTTTTTCTCGATTTTTTGTGTTTTGTCAGTTTTGTGGTTTGCGTTGTTGTGTGGGCAGCCATTTTTGTCGATTTCTCAGCTAGTTTTTTTAGTGATTTTGGCTCGTGAATCCTTTTCCCAATGGATGTTTTGACACTTGGTCTACGTTCTATCCTTGTGGCACTCACTGGGAGTGCCCATCCCCAAGCAAGAGCCGATTTTGGTCCCATTTTTGAGCTTGCACCTTGTTGCCCTAATTTTATCAAATCTATATTTTCTCAAAAATGTTTTACCCTTTAAATTGATGGTCTGAAATTCTTCCCCTCCAGTTGGATGCTTTAAAATTCTCACAAAATTGTTGTTTTTCCATAATTTGAAGGAATATTCCAAATTTACCCTTTTATGTGCCCTAGTTTTTCCAAATTCATGGGCTATATCATTTTTTCCTTTGCCAGATCATGGAAAAATCGAATTCGATCAATTCATACTTGTTAGTTTTTGAAAATCCAATCCCAAGGTCGAAAATGTTGTAAAATCATGCTTCAGTTGATTCAAGATCAAAAATCTGCCATCCTCGGTGAAAAAATTCAATTCTAGGGCTTCCCTGGAATTTTTTTTACATTTCGACAGTCAGACGGGCGTCATTTTCCCATCAAATTCATCCTCAGAAGGTATTAGCAATGTGGCGGGTTTTCATTGGCTAAGGAAAGGCTAAGGAAAGGCGGGGAGGCACTCTAACTTTTCATTTTTTGCCTGTTCAAGCAAATGGAGCATTTTCAGGCCCAAGGCTCCATTTTTTCCAAATTGCTTATGTGGCATGTTCTTATTGGCCGAGGAGATACGGGTGGTGGAGAAAAACTTGTGAAATTTTGTGTTTCTTGGCTCAAAAGTTTAAGGGAAAATTATGGCCCAAAAGTCCACAGCCAATCGCAAGAGGACACGTGTCCTAAAAGTTTCAAAATGGAAGTGCGGGTCGTGGGGAGGCTTAGAGTTTTTTGGCTCTAATTTTATAAATTTTCAAAACCAATTTTACCCATGCTCCAATTAGAGGAGGACATGTGGTAGCACAGTGACACAGAGCGGGTTGGCATGCCGACAGAAAGAAAAAGGGATTTTTCCCTTTTTCACAAAAAAGTTAAAGTAAATTTTTTGCCCGAAAGCCTATGGCCAATAACAAGAGGAAACGTGTCCATAATTTTTAAGAGGCGGGTCGACAGGTCCACAAAGGTAAATGGGATTTTTTCCTATTTTTGGCAAAAGGGCTTAAAATTAAACTTTAAGCCGCGGGACCGCGAGTGAATCATCGAACGACACGTGGCAGAGGAGTGGGCCAGCGGAGGCAGGAAAGGAAATTTTTCCCTTTTGCCAAAAGGACTCTAAACAAAAATTTGATGCACTGGCGCGCTAGCGAATCACAAGAAGACACATGGCAAAGGAAAAATAGGAGGTGCAGGCGCGCAGGGCAAAAAGTGAAAATTTTCCCAATTTCCAAAAAAGGTCAAAATGCACAAAATTGAAGCATGATTTCAATGTGACCCACCATATGCCACATTTCAGCTCCAAATTTCAATGGTGGAAGGGTGGAGAAAAAAAAAATCAAAATTGTCCATTTTTCCAAAAAATGTGGAAAAGTAAAAATTAAGCCTGAATTTGTTCCCAATCATAGTTTGACACGTAGTACATCAAGGGCAACTATGTATTTTCATTTTTGGTCACCATTTTTTACTCCAGACAGCTTGGAATCACAAATTTTACATCAAAATTCATCAAATTTATAGTGATTTTGTGTCGTCTTGGCCTTCCAAGATCACTGGCATCGCTTTCATGGCTTAATTCTTTTATTTGAGATGTTTTCAAAATAATTTTTTGCCCCAGCCCGAGAAAACATGTGAAATGAAAAAATCAAAAATTGTAGAGGTAGTTTTTTTAAAAGGTGAAATGATGAGAGGAAGGGTGTTTTCATGCCTCAGTGATGAAAAACGTGCCTCCAGGATGGATAATGATCCAACTATTTTTACTGATTCAATATTTTTGGCACACCTGGCAATATGCGAGTGTTTTTCTATTTGATGTCATTATCATTGAATCATGAAGAATTGTTGTAACAAAATTTATCCCATGGCATATTCTTTTCTTGGGAAAGAAGGCTCCAATGTGGCATGAGGTGTATAATGCATTTTGGAGAAATTGTAAAGGGTTGGGAGTTGAAAATCATAAGCAAATTCTGAGAGAAAGCTCATTTTCTGAGAAATCCACCAAAAAACTAGGTTAATGTCTCATGTGTTGGAAATTCATGTATGTGAGTTCGTTATAAGTGTATAGCCATCACATAGCTCTGAGATTGTTCATGTAACTTTCTCTTGGTATTGAATCTAACCAGTTTTGAATTAAATATGTGTTTTCTTTGGGCAATATGGTCTCTGTTATCATTTCTAAATGCCTGTAAATAGTTTTCTTTGTTCTTGTTGCAATCTTGCATTAAAAGTCTTTAGAAATCACATAGGATCTCCATTTTTGGTTGATAGTTTAGTGGCATTTGCAATCTCATATTTATAAGAACCTTCATCTGATAAGGGGATAAACAAATTTAAAATCACTCTACCTTCCTTGACTACAAACATTTCTTGTAAGCCTTTAGGGGTACCTTAGGCGTGGTTTGATCAAGGATTTTTATGTTTAATTGAGTTATTTACTTCAAGCTTTTGTGGTACATTCTCAAATATTGTGTGAAGAGTTCAACTTGGGCTTCCATTTATTCCTCTTCTGGTTGAAAGAACATCTTGATTAATTTAGGCAATTCATCTGATAGTTGTTTTAACTATTGTAGAGATTTTCACAGATCAGATATATTCCAGTTTGTCTTGTCAATCCCCCCAAAAAAATTCATCCAAACGACAAAGATCCTATCATGTAATACCCCTAATTTTCATTTGCATACCCACAGAAGATCAAAATCCATTTGCAAAAGTATGTATAACATATCAGGATTTCCAATGTCTCTAGTAACCTTTTCCTTGTTTTGAGAACATACCCATGTTTTGAGAAGTGACTACTTGTTAGAGTTCAGATCTGGGGTGTTGATCATGTTTTCATCAAGGTCTCCATCATAGAATTTTAAGCAAAGAGATAGACATCTTCATCTCCTTCACCATTAAAAGGTTACAAAATAGGTCCTCTTACCTTGGTTGTAAGGCACAACCTAAAATAGCTAGGACAAGATCAAGTCCTTTTGGAGTGCTATCCATTTCTCCAAAAAACTGAGTGCCAGGTAAACCATATCCCCGGATAACAACGAAATACAACATGGTATAATATGTCTTTAAGCTCCATGACATATCTATGGTATTGCTTAGACTGAGAAGGAGAACATATTTGGATACCAATATAAGGTTTACAAATTCATTT
This sequence comes from Taxus chinensis, assembly GCA_019776745.2. NCBI lineage: Eukaryota > Viridiplantae > Streptophyta > Pinopsida > Cupressales > Taxaceae > Taxus > Taxus chinensis. The sequence goes on from JAHRHJ020003558.1 coordinate 116,135, forward strand.
GATGGCACTGGATATTTCATAGTCCTATCATGGGGAGGAACACAAGTTTTATTTGGGGTGACAAAGGCTTTGCTAGATGTATCTTTTTTTAGGGTTTCATTAGGAATCCTGGTAAGAATTGGAATTTTTGTTTTGCCTGAGGCCCTACCCCTTTGGCAACCTTACTCCTTGTATTGTATTACTTTTCTTGGGTAACTGTTGTATTCATTAACAATTGTCTATCCTCTTCTAAAGGAATTCCTCCATCATATGTTTTAATCATTAATACCCTCAAGTACTGAAAATAATTATTAGGAAACTCAAAATATTATACCATATCAACTTCAAAAGTAGGAGTGAGAGGAAGAAGTAATACCCGCTTAATGCAATCTCAGATATCAGCAATAGTTCTAGCACTTATCAGCTCAATTGAGGTTGCTCCCTACTATGAACTTGTAGAGAAATCCATCATGCATGCATCATCATTTGTCTTATCATCACCAGCTTCCTCAAATTATTTGTCTTCATCACATGGGGAATGGGGCAAGAAACATCTATCACACAACTCCATATCATAGAACTCTTCCACAATAGAAACTCTGATAGCGAAAGGATTAGGCACCAATCTGTTTTCCTGGGGTTGGAGTTATCTATTTCCTGATCCCATGGGTCCTTTACCCCTGTCATCTGATCTATGGTCACCTCTGGGATGATTTCCAAAAATTTCTTGACCTTGTGGCTTGTGCTGACCTTGGGAACATTTTCAAATCCCCTTCTCTACTTTGTCTAGTTTATAGGATATCTCCTTAACAACTTCGGCCAAAGTTTTTATAACCTCTTCTAGATCCACAGACTTAGTCGACTGAGGCTTCTCTAGATGTATGAGCTTGATACGTTACCTCTTATGAGGCTTACCAACTTCCTTGATGTTATTTTAAATCTGAAAAGCTGTGGCGAAGGCCTGACTCAATGTTCATAGGTTCTTGTCCCTTAAATAATAGGTAGCCATTTTGTCAAAAGCATCAGAATATTTTATTGGGCAGGAAATATCACTTGGCCTCAGGATTACAGATAACCCATTTAGAATCTTATTGAACTGAGTATTTAACTCATGAATAGATTCATTAGGATTCTTCTTAATATTTTAAAATTCAGACAAAAGAAACCTAGGATCTGTCTTATCCCCATATTGCAATCTAAAAGTATTTTTCTTTTTTTTCCATGAGTTTATTGAGTTATCTGGAAAATATTTATACCACTCACGTTCATCCTCCTCAAGAGTATGAATAAATAGTTTTATATACACATCCTCAAATTTAATCTCAAAGTATTCCATCATATTGAAAAAAAGTTTTAAATGTTGATCGCCAGTGATAGCATTATTCCCTTGAAATTTAGGCAGTCTATTTCTAACATCTTATGGCACTACATTTGGATATCTAGCCATACCTCTAAAATATATAGGACCAAAAGTATTCACAATAAAAGGATGTCTAGGTGGGGGTTGGGCTATATTTCCTTGAGGGGGTTATCTTACAGGAGAAGCATAATGATGAGGAACAAGGGGTATTTGGAACAAAGGAGTATAATTATCAAAATGAATGTCCTCTAAAAACTCTATTTCATGGAAAACCCTATCATGTTTGGAAAATATCGGTACAGACTGAGAAGCACACTTATCAGACACAAATGAAGGACCCTCTTCAGTTGGAGAATTTAGACTTATATGAAAATTACATGTTTCATAATCACTTGAAGAAGAATGGTAATCCTCAACTATAGGTTCATCACTTTCCACAATGGATAAGTCTTTTCTTGATTCTTTCTCTACAACTATTTTATAGAATATTTTTCCTTCTGAATTTGTCTTTTCCAGGTCTAGAAATAAGTTTCTGGTAGGGTCTTTAGTGAAAATTATCTTCTTCCTTCAAGATTTGCAAATATTAGTGACATGTTTCACTTAATACAAGTTAAGGGACTGGTATTTATCAAAATTTAAATCCACACGGAGTCACCACTAATGATTCTCACCTTAGCTGTGTAAATGCACTATAAATGACTTGTCAAATATCTATCAACAATTAAATCCTAAAAATATTAGCAAATCTAACCTTCCTCTACCATTATTTATCACTGGCGATATAAATTTAGTGTAATAACCACTAGAAACTAGAAATATTGCACACAAAACTTGTAACTTTGTACTATTCTTACAAATCTCAACACTAGATGACGTTTAAACAATGTATTTTCACTTAGATCATGTAAGAAACATTACCAGGGTCATTATGTATACACCTTTATTCAAATAGTCCCCAACAATGGCGTCATTTAGGTATTGGTATCCAAATTGATTCTCCCTTGGAAGTCAAGCAAATCATAGATTTAGCAAGACACTGAGAGATAGACAGATCATATTACAAGTCATTTTGTAGCCGGGGCAGAGATTCAGCTGGCTCTTTATCACTCGAGCATAAGAGAAACGGATAACACCTTCATTAAGGATTTGATCTATCCTCACTACTTTAGCTCATGCCTTTTTTGACCAGGGTGAGAGGAACCATTTTTTAACCTCTATTGGTGAAGGACAAGAAGATACCCTTCTATTGGTGCTCAATTTGGTCTCGCCCTGTTTGTCTTTAAAGTTATTCAATTATTTGGTTTTGTCGTCTTCTCTATCTCCCCGTATTGATGCATAAAAAACTCTGTCCTCCATTTCGTTGTCATTATCATTCCTTTCTTAGTCGAGGATCATTTAAAAACTCTAGAATTTTTTTTTTTCATTCCTCTATCCATGTGAAAGAATTTGTAACTTGGGTGAAAACTTGGGTTTTTCCTTAACTTGTTTTTTCCACAATCACATTTTGTTGTCCCTATCATTTTTGTCCCAAATATCTGTGCAAACGTGATTGGATGTAGCTCAAAAGATCATATTTGGGCCTTATAACATTTCAAAATTCTTTGTCCTTGAAGAAGGATTCATTTCTAGGTGCAAATGCTGATTTTCATGCATTTTATGGTTTAACGGGCGTATTTTTTCGTGGTTAAATTCATATCTCAGCATCTATGGAAATGTGGACCTTTCTTGTTAGATGCAGCTCGACAAGGCAATTTGAAAATATAAGGCCTGTTTTAGACTCAAAACTTGTCCATGTAGAGGGTCGGTGCTCATATGAAAATTCACCTTTTTCTTTGACCTTAGAGTTATGTCGGGGAGACACGTGGAGGTTCCGCTGCCTTGCCTAGACTTAGACAAATTCATCATGTAGCCGGTAAGGTTTTGATGGACCATGGACACATGGAGAGTCGACGCTCATTTGAGGGTCCACCTCATGGTCCCACCTTAACGAGTGTTACAGGGAGACGTGTGGAGGCTTCCGCTAGCTCCACTCTATACTTAAAATTTTAAAAGTAATTTTGAAAGGCTTGGGACACGTGGAAGGACCGTGTTTGTTTAGGGACCAGCTCCTAATTTTTATTTTTATTTGAAGAAGTGTCAAGAGGACACTTGGAGGCTTCTACTCACTCTGCCCTTGCTTGGACTTTTCAATAGCCAAGGAAAAATGTCTCGAACCCTACACACATGGTGCCTTCCACTGATCCTTCAGCTTTTTTAAACAACTCTACCAGACTAAGACATGTGGTGAGCTCGTGCTTGTTTGGGGTCTCTTCTTTTGGAGACTAACTCAAATGCGCCATTGTGACACGTGGAGGCTTCCGCTAGCTCCATTTTACATTGAGACTTTTCAAAGGCCAAAATGTGTTTTTCTTGGGGTAATGGTACGTGGAAGGCTCGCGCTTGTTTGGGACTTGCTTCTGTGATTCTCCTTTAAAGTTACACCAAGGAAACATGTGTACGGCCTATGATATAAAGTGGAAAAGGGGTAGAATTAATGGTTACTGTGCATTTCACCTATTTTTCTACCATTTTTTCTCCAAGACTCCTGGAGACGTGAATAAACACTATTTTTCATCATTCTTTGATGAAATTCTTTGTCATCTCTATCTGCAAGGTGCCACTGAATGGATTTGATACTTAAATTGTGAGTCTAAGGATTGTTAAGGTCGATATTTTGAAGTTGGAATTACTCAGTCAATCACAAAAATGGGAATTACGAGAGGAAATGGATGCGGGACAGAATTGCAGAGGAAAGAGAGGGAATAGGGATGAAATGATGAAAGTGCAAGTGCAAAAGATAAAAAGTATGTTGCCTCGAAAGTGAAAAATATTACCTGTCATATCTAGCTATGCAGATTCTATGAAAAATTATAAAAAAGGGGATTTCTCGCATGACAGAATTAGAATGATTAGAAGGATTTTCAAAAATTTGTGGCATGACATCCTATTCATTAGTCAAGGGCCCAAGAAATGTGATCAGTTCACAATTGGTCCACCTGGTAGCTTTCAAATCTGAATTTGTTAAACGTCGCTTTCTGAAGAAAATTTTATAACAAGCAAAGGTACCTTGAATATTCTTTCTTTTTTGGGGGAAAATTGAGTGAGTAAAATGTATAAATGCAATGAGAATACTCTTGCAAAAGGTTGGAGGTTGAATTCTTAAGAGAAAATTTGAGAAAGTCATCTTCCTGAGAGACCAAGCCAAGATAACATGTTATTTTCTTATGTGTTAGATTTACTATCATTTCAAGCTGGTTGTAGATGTATAGCCATTAACGAGAACTAAGATTTATCTGGAAGATTTCCCTTGTTGATGAATCTAAGCAATTTTGAAATTAATTTGTGTCCAATCTCTAGAAATTTTTGTCTGCTTTGTTTCAGAATGCCTATAAATAGTTTATTTCATTCCCATTACAATCTTATATTGAAATTTTTGTGAAATTGCAACAGGATCTTGTCCCTGTGATAGTTTAATGGTATTTGTAATTTCATTTCAAGAAGATCCTTCAGATTGGATGAGATAAACAAATATAAAATCAATTCACTGTCATTTGTCGATAAAGATTGTCTGTAAGTCTTTGGGTGTACTTTAGGCATGATTAATCAGAGACTTTGTTGTTTAATTGAGTCTTTCAATTCAATCCTTTTGTGTTGGATTCTAAAATATTATGTGAAAATGTGCTAATCTAGGCCACCATTTAAGAACACATTCTGATTGAAGGAATGTCTTAGTTGTTCTGAAGCTTTCTATTGTTGAGTTATTCATTGTTGTGAAGTCCCTTCAAATATCTGGTATAATAAACTTTATCCTTCTTCATCTCTTACCAAAATTATTCAAAAACCATGATTCCACCATAAACTACTCTTGTTTGCCCTATGTATCAACAAAGGAACAAAATCTACTTACTAAAATATGCAGAACAATTAGGATTTCTTAATGTCTTCAGTAACTTTAGCCTTATGTTGAAATTATCTCCATTGTTTAGAACTGAAAACTGTTAAGAGTTAAATTATGAAGTATTCACCATATTTTCCCAAGGTTTCCTTCATAAAATTTGTCCAAAAGAAGGATATCTCCATCTCCTTCATCAAACAAAGGTTACATTAAGTGTCTTCTCACCCTGGTTAAAGAGGCACAAGCTAAAGTAGTGAGGATAGGTCAAATCCTCTTAAAGGTGCTATCTATCTCTCCACAAATCTAAGTGCTACCAAGGACCAGTTAGATCTCATCCCTAGCTACACAATACAACACACACTATGATCTATCTACCTCTAAGGTCCACATCCAAATCTATGTTGTTGCTCGGCTTGAAAGGGAGAAATAATTTGGATGCTAAAAAGAGTGCCAAAAATGTGAATAACCTCTTTCATTTCAGAAATATTATCTGATATGCCACAATATATATTTTATGGGGGTAATTTTACGTTGACCTAACAAAAATTTGGATTCTTATAAAAATTTATGTAAGTGGTAGTATTGCTAGGAATACGAGATCCTTTATAATCAATTATTAATTTGTTAGGAAAATATTTTAAATTGGTTTTACTTTAAATATGCTATAAATGAAAGGGTGATAGGTAAGGTTAATTTTATTTAATTTTATGTATTTTGAAAAAAATTGTGTAATATAATATTTTCATGATAATTTAAACACTTAATTTTAATCATTAGTTTTTGAAATTTATATTGTACCTTAGCTGCATATTTTAGATAATAAAAAAAAATTGCACACCAATACAACCCATTTAAACTACATTTTTTAACTAATATGACTCAATAATAAATATTATAATACCTCATGAGTTTTCATTTATACGATAATTTTTTTATAATATTCTAATTTATTTTTCTTAAAACATGTAAAAAAAAATAATTTACATAAAATGACATTTCTAAATTACAGGATGAATGTCTAATTTCAAAATTAAGTTATAAATTTATATACTATCACATATACATATTTTATAAGTGTAATTTGGTAATTGAATTTTATGATAGACTTTCAACGGGAGAGCTCTCCCATTGCATTTTCCTTTCTAAAAAATCAGACAATTTTTCTGTGACGAAGGGTTGGATATGTGAGTTATCTGCAAATTATTATTACTGTATGTAAATTGTAGAATATCCACAATAACTAAAACTGAATGAATGAAATTTTCATAAAGATGCTAGGATTGTCCTACAATTCTAATAAATTGTGGATTTTTTGTGTAATAATAGTGGTAAAAATAGACAATTTTGTTGTAGTCCTATCTTCATACTATATGGTTTTATACGACATTTTGTAGGAGAATTTTTGTTAGGTAAACTTAGTTTATGAAGGCTAATTATGCAACATATTTACATTTTTACCTTAGGTAACTAGATTATTTACTAAGTCTATTTAGTAGTTAATACTTGGGGTAAATACTGTGTAATCTCTACAAATATTGTTGTATTGTTTAAAACCATTTTATTTGGCATATTTTGGTCACGTATGATTATTGTCACTGATGTTATAATTTTACAACCATATTATTTTCTTATTCACGGCCATGAGTAATTTGTTGAACCTGTGCAACATCATATTTGTTTGTATATGGTTGTACAATACCGATAAGTATTGTAACACTTCTATTGTAATTTAATTTAATTAGCATATCCATACAATTACGAGGCTTCTATCTCTCAATATATTTCATTTAACTACGAATCATTTGAGTACACACAATACACCAAATTATCTGCATTCTTTTAAATTAGTGTGATGTCTGTAGACACCTAAAATCCAACGTGTTACTTGAGACTACATTTAAATTGCACAAGCTGGACTAACCCCCATTTTTTATTATTTATTAACACATTTTTAATTAATGAATTTATCCTCTTTCAAATACTAATTAAAGAAAAATTTATTAACTAAAATCCTCCTCCTCCTTTTAAATAATAACTCATTATTAAACAATTGGAAAATTCTCCTTCATTTACAAATCAATGACCCTTTATTAGTTAAATCCTACTTCAAATCACCTATAAATATCATAAAATAGCTCTAAAGTCATCACAAATATATTCTACAATATAATCTAGACATATTAATCAATCTTATAATTGATTAATTAAGTCTCGTTTACAGTCCCATCCAATTCCCAGTGGACTATTACCCCACTTTATTACTTCTATCATCATCTTACATAATGTATTATCCCAAATTCATGCCTAAGAAATACATTTTCCCATAAAATTAAACTATGTATGAATCTTGCTACTCATGCCTAAAACATATATAATTCACATGATAACATTATATGTTTAGAAAGAACAGAAATCCCATATATTGAGATTAAACATAAATCCTCATATAGCTCATGAAAATTTATATATTTCTCTTTATTCATTAAAAAACCCTCATAACAAACCAAGCATTTGATAAATTTTCCTTCACATTTAGTTTAAACTCGGACAACCACAAATCAGAAGAAAATCCAAACATCTAAGGGAGAGGTTTGAGTTTCTTTTCTTGAAATACTTTTCTCTTATTTTTTTCCTTTTAAATTTCTTCATCTTGAAGTAATCAACTTAAAATGATTAATCTAAAATGTAATTTCTAGGCGTAAGTCCATCTAATTGCACTTTAGGTTAGAAACTTTAAGATCTTGCATACATTTGGCACATTTTGCTAGGCTAGAACTACTAGATGAGAAAATACTTTGTGCCTTAGATCACCTAAAAATGTGTAAGAACTAAATGCGCCACTAATACAAAAGACTTATAATCCCTGTGGCTCAAGTTTGATATTGAAAATATTGTTATTAAAAGTGAGAAGCTTAAAAAAAACCAAGGAATGATATCAGAAAGGAAATTTTGATCCTAACTAGTTGGAACCTTTCATTGTGGTTGATAAATTTGATGTTAGAGCATATAAAATTTATCTCATTGATGGTACAAATATCAACAAACACATGAACACCATGCACCTCAAACATCCATATGTGCACAAGATCATATATAGATGGTCCCAAATACTAAAAAAATTGGAGAAATAAATTCATCCAATGGTGAAAAACCACACAATTGTAGAAACTTGGACACATATCATGATAAAAATTGGTTTCTAAATTAGGTGTAGGTCAATTTTTCATAGCATCTATAGGTTTAGGCTCACAATTGATAAGATCCTTACACTTGGGGACACATCTTCTCCATCTTGGCTTTGCAATTCCACCACACTGCTTATGAGTCAAGTTACCAAACCATCGTGGAAGCCTATTGAAACTTGTAAATAACTATTTGAAACTCTATCTTGTGGCTTGTTGTCTGAAATTCCTGACTTTTGGAAAAATAGTGTATATCTCTTTCTCTCTCCTTAGATAAGAAATGAAATGAAATGATATGAATATATGTCTCTAACCCTCTTCTGTTGCGTGTGCAAATTATTTTGATTATGTAAATGGAAAACTAGAAAAGTTAACTATGTTAGATTTAGGTGGATGCCATGCCAACAGTTGTGCGGACCATGCGATTTTTTGCAGGCACCAAGGCATGAAGAAAGCAAAGTGTACTAGTGAATTCATAACAACTTGTTATTTAGAAAAATGTAATTTTACAAGTTGTAGCAACAATAATGTTAAATATATCAAGTCTTATTATTTAAATTTTGTAATATGTATGAGTCACAAGTGTTTAGGGTTGTTTGGGAAATTTGTATTTAACCATGAGTGTCATTTTGATTCAAAATTATGTATTGTAAAACTTGGATTTATATGTCAATAAATGTAATTGAGTTTGACATCTTATAGTGCCTTTTCATTATGAAATTGATGACTATGATTTCCCTTGGTGTGTTGTGTTATTTTCCTTGATAACGTAGAAAAAAATCTAAATAAAACAGTCAACCGTGGTATAAAACTCTCTCATAGCTACCTTCTCATGTGATCCTTCTTAACACGGAAAACTAAAATCATATGGTGAACCTAAATCATTAAACTTGATGGAAAATTATTGCTTAAGTAAATAAAATCCCAAGTTTTAAGGTTATCATCTTATCCTATATGCTTAGTGACATTGTCATGAACCCGACAGTTAGAAACGACATGGTTAAACTTTGTCTTGGGTATGGGGTTCCCTCCTAGGATTTAGTCATGTGTGTATTAAGGAGAATGTGTTCTCTTAAGGTAGTACTCCATGGGAAACCAACCTTTAACATAATGTAAAACCATCTAGGCCCCATACATGTGTAGAGTGAAGGATGTTAGGTAGTAAAGATCAAAACCAACTACTCTTGAAAGTCACCTTTAGATTATATGAGAATGACCAATTTATATTATCGTTTGGGATTCCATGGTACAATATCAAGAGTTAATTGTGGAACTTCACAACATTTTAACTAATAATTAGTTTGTGAAAGGGTATCCATGAGATAGATATGCTAGGCAGACAAAGAAAATTTAGATCTTTCTTGTAACGTGTTTAAATCATCATGTTGAGAGAAATGGAATCCATGACGCATAAATTTTAATGTGAACCTTAATCTTTAAATGAAGAGTTACTCCCTCTTGTTCTCCCACTTGTCCCATTGTGAAATCAATGTATGATGTGAAACTAGGTAATCTTGTTCTTGAGGCATTTCCCTAGGATGAGAGCCAGTAGTCTCATGAGCATGCAAATGTTCATTATTAACAAATAAGTTATACAACTAATTTCAAAACACTATTTAAATCAAGTTAAGTGAAATTATTTTAAGATGAATGTAAATGATTCGAGTGGATCCTATTATTTTAGTTACCTACACATGAGAATACTAAGTTTGAATCCCCTTTAACCCCTCTCAAAAAAGAGTCTCAGCTTGACAAGAAGTATCACATTTACCTAAAGTTACATGATGATTGTTGGCGATTAAGGGTGTCCAATCACTCTAGTTGTGACCTTAGTAAGGTGTGTAAAATTTATAAATGAATTGTCTTCTTGTAACATGCATCTAATACTTAATTTCCTAGGAATCCAAACTTGGTTGAGTATGAAATCATACTCCTTAGGATCTTAGTGATTAAGTAAAGGACATATGATGTATGATTATCAAAGATGGTATATAGTGCTTTAGAAGGATTTTGAACACGTAAAATTTTATAACTTTTGCATTTGAACCCCTTTTCCCCTTCTTAGATAAATATTTCCCTTAGTATGTAGTAGTGGATTACCATGAGCTTCTCGTATGGTGTAATTTTTCCCCCATCCATGAATTCTTTTGAAGTTTATAGATCGTGGATCCTCTCTTAAGGGTGATTAACTAAACATATGGATATTTGCGAAATGAGTTAATCTAAATAAAAATAGAATTTGAAATAGCTATAAATGTTGGATCTAAATATTTTATTTTATTGTTTGGATATATTAAAATAATGAAGATAAGAGAGATATGGTACTAACCTGAATTTGACTTACCTCGTTGTGTGCTGGAATGAAGCAAGCTGATATGCAGATTGGGCAGGATGTGACTAGACAGCTTCGTGATTGGTAAAATTTGAATGCGTGGTTGGAATGAGGCACCTGGAAGGTTACTGGGGTGCCTTGGTCTTTAATCTGGGTGTTGTGGTCTGTAGAAAAGTTTAGGATCTGAATCTGGCAGTGTCACAAGGTCTTCAAACATATCTTTGTCTTTGTCACATAGTTATCACAATACCTTCACCTATGTCGTAAATGTAATGTGAAGATCCACCTGTAAAACCCTATTCAAAACATCAAATTCTAAAAAATAAAAATGCAAATGAATAGGTCAGCCTAACCTTAGTTGCCACAATGGTGGACTTACGACTAAGTGTTGCACTACATTCCATACCCCATGTAGTTATGTGTGTGTGTGTGTAATTTTGTTCCTAGAGATGGCTTCCTATTTATGCTCAATGACAGAATAAGATAGGGGGCAATAACTAGATAGGGTACCATGGTTCGTCGGAAGGGCTTTCCCCTTATCTTATGTGCAATGAGAATCCTGGGAAGTCACCTCAGGTGCATTTTGTGCAGCTATCCATCTGGACCCGTCCCCTAGATAATTGTCCTCTGGATTTTCGGGAGTAAGATGTCTACCCAGGGGATTGTACGTGCCATGTTATGTTTATATAGGGATTCGACCTTGCTTCAAAATCTCGTTCGAGACTCTAATTTTATCGACTCTGCATTAAAATACCAACGTACCACCTATGGTACCCCAAATGAACTTTTTTGGACTAACGAAAAAATACCGACCTGGGAACAAACAAATCGATTTCAAGAGCTCACGCATTATTTGTGACAAGGTGTCACCCATTTGGAAATCATGTGAATAGGGGTGCCTCGGGGCACTCTCAAAACCATGCTATCCCTAGTGACTGTCACCTAGATTGATGATGGATCAACGTCTGAGGACTCAAACAAAAACGACAAGGAAACAATTATGGAGGAGGTGGAGGGGACTGAGCCTTTAAAAGTGTTACCCATGAAGGGCTATATGATGGCAATTGATGACTGTCGTCACTGTAGAGACGAGTCAATGATCTGACTCAACGTTCAACTGACGACAAAACTAGAGAGAGCTACGACTGTCACAAAGAGCTGCATAATGTTTCATTACACGAAGATCCATATTATGAAAATAATGTACCTGAAAATATTAAATTCTAATGGTAAGTGGACTGTTTGAATTTGTATGGTTGACTACCCCCACCCAATGTTATGGCATAGGTGAACATGGAAGTGTGCCTCGGTTTGGTATATGGGTCCCCCTACTTATTTGTATGCCACCTCAGAATCATTTCTCAACATTAAAGTAATCCATTAGGTGGTTTCTGAGGAATGTGTCTACGATTGATGATGTGGGTTGGACTACAGTCTAACATAGGTATTACGAAGTCATCTAATACGGATCGAGTGTTTACGGAGTCGATGTTCTATCGAGCTCACATTGGTAGGTCATTAAGGTGGATCACTCCTCCTCAGGTCGGGTGAATCCTTCTTGACAAGGCCTTGGATAAATCTTTGTATCATTTTGGTATTTCTTTTACAAGTGTTGGTAAAAAAATGCTAATAGTGAGATCCTAAATTTTTTGATCCTTAAGTCTTAAAGTTCTATTGTGATGCATTCTAAATGTAGGATTTCTGGGTTAGCCTAAATTCCTGGCTTTTTACCTTGAAGTCCTTGTAAAACTCAACTTAAGGAGGCATTCTTCATGTTGTTAAAAACAATAGAATATTAATTACTCTTGGTGAGATCAAACTTTCGAGAAGACAAAAGTTCTTATATATATAAATCTAAATAAAAATTCTATGAAGTGAAAATATTGAATGGACTCAAACAAGTTTTTGAACTATAACAAATATAACAGGAAAAAGAAAGGTATACCATGATGGAAGAATGTTTATGGGAAGAGCTATCTTGGATTCTAAATCTCCCTTAAATCCTAAGATTTCTTCCTTGACTTCAAGTTATTTTCCATTGTCGTAGTAAAGGTAAAATTTAAACATCGAATAAATGTTTGAGTAGAAAAAACTTAACATAAGAATGACAGACAATTAAGAATTTTGTATGAATTTTGAAATATGGTAAATAATTATTTAAGTTATGGAGATTATCGTAAGGGATAAAGAGCCAAATTACGTTTTCGTATTATAAGTTGAATGTTGAACGAATTTAAGAATATGTAGGTGGAAAAGGAGAATTTATCCTTGCATGAAAAATTCTCTTGGAATTTTAATTGAAACTAAGATGTAACCATGGTAATGTTATGTTGTGGAGTTGTCCAATCCTTAGGTCCCTTTTTGTGACTGGGTCATTGTTAGTATTCATTCATTAGGGAAAGTGAGCCATTGAAATGTATGTGGTGTTATCATGATGTCTATGTGGGTCGATGTTTTGTGTAAGTGGCTTATGCGATGTTAAGTTTACCTATTGGAGCCCATGTGGTCTTGAGTATTGACCATTTAAAGTAAAAATAATAATTATTTGTATAATTTTACTATTGTATTTGTGTGTCAAATTTGTGGATGTTACAGAAAAATTGAGTTTCATTTTGTCATATGGGCATGCCATAAATGTGGTTTTCCTAAGAAAAACCTCATGTCCTTACATGTAATGACCAGGGGTTTAATGAGCAGTTTTTTTGTAGTAGGATGTAGGAAGAAACTCTTTTTTTTAAATTTTGGACTAGTTATCTTTCTCTCATTAGGATTTCTTCTTCTTTAATCTTTCTAAGTATAATATTATGCTCATGTCTGCTTTTACCAAGCATGATTCTCTTTTTTTGTGCTAAAACTAACAAAGAATAGAAGGATTGGGAAATATTAATTGTAAAAATTCTATTGTAGTCACTGATTATTAATCTCCTATCTTAAAAGATAATTTAACTTCCGAAAACTAATTCATAGCTAATATCGAATAATAACTCAACTACAACTTCACTATTAAGAATACGGAAAGAAATGTGTAACACAATGAACACAATATTTTCAGACAAATTGTCCCTGAAAACCCCCTAAGGGAAAACTAGTTCTACAGATGAGAAATTATATTAACCTCAACAAATTAAGAGATACAAAGATTCCTTGCCTCTTACTGGTAGAATTTCAAAAATCTCCCAACTTGCTCTGGCTGATATTCCCTCACTGCTATCCCCAACGCTATCACTATGCCCTTGCTAACACTGCAAGATTGTTTGCTATCATTGCACACTTACAAACACATTTGGTAGCATTGCAAATGCTTCTCCAAACTTGTACCCTCCAAATTCCCAATGACCTACTTTTATACTATTCTCATTGGAACACCAACGACTGAGATCGATTCTCAATTAACAGCTGAGATACATAACAACTTAACAACCATATTAAATTTGGTTGCAAGGTGTTCGTAAAGGAAATCAATAATTCGAAAATAATTAATACATTCTCAACAATAAGATAAATATTATCTAATCTTAGGAAAAGGACGAACAACTGTCCAAGCTAACAAACTAACATTAATATGCAATTATGTTCAATGAGAAATCTCTAAAGATATTGTATGGTGTTTGAATAGGTTTCATGCATTTCATCTAAGATCTATGACATTCTACTCTTCTCCTTTTAAAATTTGAAGAAAGGTTGATGATTTTTTCAGTCATGCCAATTTTAGAGAACTTTCAATGAGAGCAGTCCTTGTTTTCCATTTAAAATCCTTTGAATAAAAATGGTAGACCCAAGAAGAATTCATATAACTCCACAAAATCTCTCAATCGTTGTATCTACCATGACTATTAATTTGTTGTTAGATAAGATCTAATCTTATTAATGCATATTTTATGCAAGATGAAAAACAGAAATATTCATAGGAACATTGAAAATTCTTCAAGTTAGTTCCATTCCTTTCTGAGCATAAGTTGATAATGTGTTAGTTTTAATCCTACTCTAAATTTTGAACAATTATATGCAGTTCCACTATAAGAAGAAAATGCCATCATTCCATGCTCCAGATACAACTTGAACACCATAGTAATAAAAATGGATGAATTTGAAGTCATAGAATATACCAGTGTTCAATATTTTCTTACTCAGTTTTCATTCTGTGGTTTCCTTTTAGACCGCAGTATGTTGTGCTATGAATCTAATAAAGAATAAAATGTCATCATTCCATGCTCCACATACAATTTAGACAACATAGTAATAAAATTGTTTGAATTTGAAACCTTAGAAGATATTGTTCAATGATTTCTTACATCATATCCACCTGATGAAATTTGAGAATTTTCATCCATACAAGATATGCTCTATGTAATGAATGTTTAATCTTCCCCTTGACATGGGTTGTATAGTATTTAATCGGCATGTATTTACTACTTACACTATATTTCATAATTAGTTATTTAGAATTGTATGTTTCTTGCATCAAGAATTCATCCCCAGCCCATTTTCTCTTTTCCTTACCCATTTGCTTGTATGTTGATGTTAATTTACTTTTATCTTATAAACCTTGCTTTAGAAGTTGTTAGATGAGATGGTATGGCAGGTGAAACGTCAAAGAGTTTTTTTTATAAATGAGTAGTGTAGCATATCTTTTTCTCATCATCCCTCTCAAACTGCTTTGGTTAAATTGATTTATCACTCATCTTGCATTAGCAAGTGAGAAAGTATAATAGGGAAATAAACACTGCAATCAAGTTTTACATCTTAAATGTACTTTTGATCTCTTTATAGAGACCCAGACAGAGGGGGATTAAGCCTTAGGAAAACTGGCGCAGTTGCATAGGGCGCCAGTAGTAAGGGGGCGCCTTAATCTAAAAATTTCCTTTTTGTCGGTTAATTTTAGAACTTAACTTTAAAATAATTTTTTTGAAGAATTAATATCCGATAACCCATTTATAAATTTTATTGTATAGTAACATAAATTTTATGCATACCCATAAAAAAATTTTGTAATATTTTTGCAAGTAAAACAAAATATCACATATTTATAAGCACCATATGATTTTTTTGGGTATTGTTACCTATTCTCTGATGTCACTCTGAATTATGTAGGTGTGTAATTCGTTCTAGAAAAAGGTTAATAAATGTCTTTATAATGTTGCTAGTGTATCTTGTGCAGATCCGTTGCAGTATACAGTTAAAGGAAAAAAGTATTTAATTTTCTATTCTTAATTTTTGGGGAAAATTTCTATTATTTTGTTATGGAGGAATCTGTAGGGCTAGTCGCAAATACAACTCTTCACAAAACTATGGGAGCTACATAAACATTTTTGTTTCCTTGCAAAAAAAATGGTGTTTTATTTCAGGATAGAGTTCTTGTCACCTACTGGATAGTGGGTAAATCAAACTTGTAAGAAGCCTTGTATAAAATATTGTATTTTTTGCATTCTGAACATCTCCTACAATTATTTTTTTCTATCCACAGAATATTTTTCACCCTTCCATGATAATTTAATAATATATTATTGTTATTATTATTTTATTATGACCATGATGTAAATTTAAAAATACAAAAATATAGACAAATTTTATTTATTTACTTTATAGGAAAAAAATATTAAATAAACTTTTGAGGAGGGCGCCCACTCAAACTACTACCTAGGGCGCTCCCAACCTTTAATTCGGCCCTGGACCCAGATACTTACTGTCAATGTTTAATCTAAAAATCTATAATGGAACTGCTTACCCTGAGATCCTATAGGGGAATTGTTAAATCTAGAAAACTCTATCAATGGGACCGCAAGCTTTGAAATTATACAGTAGAATTGCCAAATTGGTAAGAAATAAACCCTGTGGATATTGCATTTGGGAACCACACTCCGGATTGACAGCAAAATGGAAATATAAATTGGAAACCTGCAAACAAGAACTCTCCGAGCTTAGAAATCATTTTCATCAAGAATTTTCTGTGGCTTCTGCCAGTTCTTGGAAGCTGATTACAAACATCATTGCTCAATGAAATAAGTAACCCGGATTCAGAAGAGAATCTTGCACTTATATCTTCTGTATGCATTAGAAATTGGTGCTCATCACCCCAGGGCTTAGACGGCTATAAATATTTGCATTCACACATTAAATTCTCAGTCTTAGCAGTAATACTAATTTAACCAGATAGACAAAACTGCATAAGCACCTTCATTGTGGGTAGCTCAGGGTTATCGGCCTCCCGTAAAAGGCCAGCTATTTATTCTATTTGTCTCATTCCAATAAGATAGAATAATTTACAGCAGAATCCTCGGATCTTTCATCATCATAGCTGCCTAATGCTAAGGGTAATGCTTTTAAGGACTCTCATTTCCTGTAGAGCAGGTCCGGTACATGTTATTTAGGCAGGAATTCATGGGACCACTCGTCAGTACTTTTCACATATGTACCTCAACCGGGAAAGATCTATTAAACAATAAATAAACAATTTTCAGGAGCAGTACTGAAAACAAAATGAGGTAATCATGTGCTTACTCTTTGATATTCTCCTTCAGAAGTTCCATTAACTCCCATTGCTTCGGAGTCATGTAGCCAAAATGTGGGAGGTGTAGAATCGTTGTAAGGTGGTCGGTGATTTTTCGGGAGGCGAAGAGGATGTCGATGTAGATTTCCGACAAAAAGGGTATATTTCGTCGTCTTACTGAGTTAGCTTCCAAGAGTACCTTGACACGGTCCTTGTTTTGAAGAACAGCAGTTTTCCAACGTTTGCCTTGCCGTGAACAAACATGTTCTGCAATCCTTAACGGATTTATTGTCTAATGCCAACACTAAACTCAACACGTATACAATGTTTGCAAGAGATGAGAACTCGGGGAACCACTAGAGCAATGTTAATGCACTCTTAATACCTCGACCAGAAACAATTATTGTGATAACACCCCTTGTTTTGATTACTTTGTCTCAAAGTCATTGTACATAATGAATCTTGTGAATCTTTTCATTTAAAGAGATTCTTTAATAATACTTACTTGAATTTCTTCTCAAGCGGCCAAATGCAGTTTTGGGATAAGCGTAACGTCGTCCTTATCATCTAATGGTGGAATTCTTTTAAAATTTCTAACAGCTGCAATTGTCTTCCAATTGGTAGATTACTAGTATAGCAACTTGTTCCAATTTTCCAGTATTTTATAAGGGCTGCACTATCTAGGACTAGGTCTCTTTTACTATTTCCCTTTGAAAGTGTTTATCTTATACATGTTATCTCAAGAAAACCAGTCTGCTACCTAAATTTTATGCTCGCATTTGTGATGGTGTATTGGTATTTCATCTCAGATTTTGACTAGTTGTATATTCTTTTTCAGATTTTAAACTGCTTGTTGTCTCTCCTTAAACAAATCTTGAAATTTTCTCACTAGAATGTCATAAATTATCCTATTAACCACCATAGAGAGTCATTACTATAAAGGGACATATGTACAGAGTGGGATCCCAACTTTTGATTGTCCTTTGTTCATTTTTTTGTAATGTTTGTACATATTAAAGGGACCATACTTCTTCCTTTCCAACAGTGTTGGGCAGTAATGGTCTAGTGCTAGTTGAATGGTGTTGGTACAAGTTCAAAAACGATGGGCTTTATCCCATGTGATAAAGTGATGGTATAACGAAAAACTGATAGAAGGAGATGTACTCTCTTTGGATGGTTCGATTTTTCTTTAGGAGAAAAACTCTTTAGATTGAAAATATACAAATGGAACATGATTCAATAATGCACCTTTGGACTGTCAACCAACAAGGATAAGAAGCGGATAGGATTGTATGATATGTTTTGGATATATCTTAGCTGCTAGAGATTGGAGGATCTTGCTGAAAACAAGTGCTTTGCATCTGCTATTATATTTTTTAGGCGTGGTGTAGACCATTTTTTTATAATAGATCTTGAAAATTTCAGGTTTAGATAGTTTGTTATCGATTCAGTCAATGGCATGAGCGGCTTAGAGATAGCCATTTTTTTCCAATAAATATTTTAACCTGCAAGACTGAAGTGTATCATAGGGAAATTTGTTGCTGAATTATTTGAATGAGCCTTAGGCTTCATCTTTCATCAATCATTTTAAGGTCATTTCATTCCAATCAACTCTAGCTCGACAGGGTGTTAGGCATACTAGTCTGGTAACCACAATAAGAGCCATTTATGCCATTTCTTCATAATAGATCTGGTAAATATTCAGGTTTAGATAATCTGTTATTAATTCATTCAATGGCATGAGCGACATAGAGATAGCCATTTGTTACAAAAAGAGTAATTTCGCCCCTAGAAAAGCAAAAAGCGGTTTGTCTTTTACATGCTTTTATTTTTTAGTTTAGTTTTAGATGTTCTTAAATTTAACAAAATGTAATAAATAAAATAAATCAAAAGCTTTGTATTACACAAAAGGATGTGCTTTTTAGCTCTATTTTTATGAGTTGAGTGGTTTATTGTTACATGAAGTCATCTATTTATTAGAGGTAATTATAAGTGTTTTGATATATCAAACATATTTAGAGAGATTGTATTGAGTTGAAGCTATGGAACTAGAAGAAGAAATATATGCACGGAAGTGCTAATCTGAGTTTGCAATAATCTATTTTATTCGCAATTTTTTATTTTATTTGTGTTAGTTGTTATTTTATGTGCCTAATTTCTACAAATTGGTATCAGAGCATGAATTTTTGCAGCAGGTTTCTAATTGACAACACGTTATGGCTTCTATATCCAGTCTATAGTAACCACAATTTATAGGAAAGAATTACGCATATTGGTCATTAACTATGAATGCACTATTCAGATTCTAAGATGTGTGGGAAATTGTAGAGAATGGGTACACAGAGGCTGCAAATGTAACAACATATAACACAATCTCAAAGGCATAAAAAGACACTTTGAAGGAATTAAGAAAGAAAGATGGAAAATCTCTTTTCATCATTCATCAAGCCATGCATGAAAACATCCTACCCAGAGTGACAGTAGCTAATAAAGCAAAAAATGTGTGGGAAACACTCCAAGTTACATATCAAGGTAAAGAGAAAGTAAAAAATGTGAAGCTACAGTTACTTTGTAGATATTTTGAAAATTATGTCAATGAAAGATTCAAATTCCGTAGAATCATTCTTTACTTTTTTAGTTGGTTTAGTCAATCAAATTAAATCTCATGGTGAAAATATTGTGGACAGAAGGATTATTGAAAAATTTCTTAGAAGTTTTCTTGCAAAATTTTATCCTTTGCTAGTTGCTATTGAAGAAACTAAGGATCTAAGTCATTTTTCAATTGATGAGTTGCATGCATCACTAATAAATCATTAACAAAGGTTGAATAGATCACATGCAGTTCTAGATCAAGATTTTTCATTAGAGGTATGAGGAAATCGTGAAGAGGAAGAGGAAATTTCAGCCCTAGAGGCAGAGGAAGAAGTTCATTTAGAGGACGTAGAAGTGGTTCATAATACTCAAAGGGGATAGGTCATAGTCAAAAGCACAATCATAATCCTTTTCTAGGTCAGAAACATGATAAATCACATGTGTAGTGTCACTATTGCAAGAAATATGGGCACTATGCTTTTGAATGTAGGAAAAAGTAGTATGATCAAAACAAGCAGGATCAAAATCAAGTTGGAAGCTCTACTCCAAGCTCCATGTTAATTTCATTCACAAATATTGTTAAAGCATTGCCTATTGAGTGTAATCTATCCCAAGAGATTCCTATTGATGTATGGTATTTGGATTATGGTTGTAGTAATCGCATGTCAAGTAACATATATTTATTTTCTAATTTGGATGATTCAGTAAAGATAGACATTACACTTGGGAATAATAATACAGTGACTATAAAAGGAAAAGGAACAATCAACATTCTAACTAAAAAGTGGGAGCAAAAAATTATGCAGAATGTTTATTATGTTGCAGGCTTGAAGCACAATCTTATGAGCATTGGTCAATTAGTACAAAAGGGATAAAAAGTTTACATTGAAGACAACAAATATGTGATCATGTATAAAGCTCCAAGTACATAAGTGATTGCTAAATTTAAGATGACAAGGAACAAAATGTTTCCTTTGAAGATTAAACTAGCCACATCTAGAGATCATACTTCAGATCAGTCTGAAGCTAAGGAGATTGAATCAACTTTTCATTGAATAGATAAATATGAATCGTGGCTATGGAATCTTAGATTTGGTCATTTAAACTTTGGTGGTTTGAATTTATCACATAAAAAAATTATGGTGAAAGGTTTTCCTTTGATTCAAAAACTAGATAGAGTTTTTGAAGGATTATATTGGGAAAGCAACATAGAGAGTCCTTCCAGGTTGGAAAAACAAGAATAAATAGTGCACCTCTTGAAAATTGTTCACTCAAATTTATGTGGACAAATGCAAACAAATTATATTGGAGTTATTTCATATTTTATGACATTCATTGGTGAATATACAAGGAAGACATGGGTGTACTTTTTTAGAGACAAATAATATGATTTTGATATATTTCAGCAGTTAAAGGCTTTAGTAGAAAAGCAAAGTGCGTACTACATCAGAGTTCTGAGGAAAGAAAGAGGAGGTGAGCATGTTTCGAATGCTTTTCTAAATTTTTGAAAATATCAAGGTATACACAAGAAATTTACTTCCAGGTATACACCACAGCAGAATGGTGTGATGAAGAGAAATAATAGAACCATCATGGAGATGGTGAGAAGTATGATGAAGGAAAAACATATTTCAAATGAGTATTGGGAAGAAGCAGTAACAACTGTTGTCTTACATCATAAACAGGTCTCTAACAAAAATTGTTCGAAACATGGTTCCTCAACAAGCTTGGACTAAAAGGAAACACAATGTTTCTCATTTTAGAATATTTGGTTGTGTAGCATCACACATATTCCTGATGAGCTAAGGAAGAATATAGACAACGAAGGATAAAAGTGCATATTTGTTGGATATTCAGAGAATACAAAAGCTTACAAGTTGTTCAATCCAAGTATCAGAAAGGTCATAATCAACAGAGATGTATAGTTTGTTGAAAATGAGGCATGGGATGGAAGTATTGAGAAAATAGTCAGTTTATCAGCAACTATTTGTCATGATGATTCGGTAGATGAAATTCTTAAGCAACAAGGTATTGTATCTTCTTCCAATATTGATCATGCACCACAAGTTTTAGTACAAGTTACACCTCCATCTACATCTAGGAGGTCTCCAAGATTTCAGTCATCTTCAACCATGCAATAGACACCAAAAAGAACACCTGAAGCTACTCCTTCAGTACAAAACAGATTGTCATCAGATAGCCTTTTGCAGTGGAAAACAAGAAGTCTTAGTGAGATTTATAATGTTGATACAAATAATGTTTTTTTAGTTTTTGAATTGTTTTCTCAAGATGCAGATCCAATATACTTAGAAGAGGCTATAAACAATGAAGTTTGGCTCCAAGCCATGGATGATGAGATAGACGCCATAGAGAAGAATCAAACATGAGAATTGGTAGATCTTCTAGAAGGAAATGATGTGATAGGAGTGAAGTGGGTTTATAGAACCAAATATTCTATTGATGGTAAAGTAGGGAAACAAAAATCAAGGTTGGTTTGCAAGATTTTGTTAACAATAATATGGATTAGATTACAATGATACATTTTCACATGTAACACGTTTGGTCATGGTAAGAATGATTTAGCAATTTCAACTCAAAACAAATGGCCTATTTATCATATGGATGTAAAATCACCATTCTTGAATGATTTTCTTTAAGAATAAGTTTATATGAATCAACCTAGAAGGTTATGAGATTGAAGTTCATGAAGGCGAAGGTATACAAGATTTGATACATAAGATGCTCATATGGTCTTGAACCCTCAAGTACCTAGATTCTTGGTACGCACACACTTTTGATTCTTATTTGATACGAATGGTTTCAGTAAGAGTAGTAGTGAGTCTATCTTATACATCAAGGTAAAAAATAATGTAATCAAAGAGAATGAAGTAATGTTTATATGTGGATGATTAGTACATCAAATGCATAAATAATATAATTATCTATATACCATATTTATTCAAATCAGCTTTGAAGAAAGAATTTGATACAATAGATCTTGTTAGGCTTCATGGCACTATTTTGTTGGCATAGAAGGTTTAAAAATCAGAAGCTTAAGTTGATTATTTCACAAGAAAAGTCTTGCTAATGATGTTTTTAAGAGATTTAACATTTTGAATTGCAAGGGAACACCAAAGCCTGTTATAGTAGGTTTGAAGTTAAGGAAAGATGACAAGTGGATCATTGGTAGATCCAAGTATTGTTCAACCCACTAGTAGGAAGTCTCATGTATTGTGAGCCACAAGGATGATATTATGTATGGTGTGAGCCCCATCTCAAGGTTTTATGGAATCTCCAATCCCCATTCAGATTTCAAAGCCATGGAAACAATGGATTTTGAGTGTATGATGTGGAACTATGAATCAAGGAATTTTGTATTCAACATCAGATCACAGTTAAAACTCATAGGTTTCACAATAGTGACAATGGTCTGGCCAGGTATATCTTTGTAGAAAGACAATCTGAGACTATGCTTTTCACTTTAACAGTGTAGTTTCATAGGGCATTGAAGAATAAATCCATAGTCAAACTATCTTCAGCATAAGCAGAGTGTGTAAACAATCTAATAGAACCATGTCAGTTGTTTCGATGAGAAGAGTGTTGAATGATTTGAGGTATAATCAAGAGGATGCTACACAAAATTTTTTGTGAAAAACTAATCAGGGAATGGAGCATTTTCCAAAAATTGTTTTTTCACAATTGAAGAGAAAACGTAGTTTAGACATGAGGTCACCACTTCATCAAGTTGGAAACAATTAAATTTGTCAGGTGAATATTCAGATCCAAAGATCGCCACTGTTTACGATAATTTACTGCAAAACAACAATGAAATCTTTTTGAGTATTTGAAAAAATGATATGGGATTTCAATGAGGCTAAATATGTTAGATTACAGTCACACTCATGTTCTAAGGATTAACCATCTGCTTTGAAGGTGATTTAAATTTTAAAAGGATGTTAGAAAAAGAGTAATTTTTCCCCAAAGAAAAAATTATGTCAACTACAAATTTTATTTTTTAGTTAGCAAGTTTTATATGTTCTTAAATTTAGGAAATTGTAATAACAGAAACTGGATAAATGTAAAAGCTTTGTATTACCGTATTTTCAAAAGAAATGTGAATTTTTAGCCTCTGGTTTTTACAAGTTGAGTGTTTTATTGTTAGATGAAACCATCTATTTAAAGTTGCAATTGTAATGTGTTTTTATATATCAAACACAGCTCAAGAGATTGTATGTATCAGACTCGTGGAACCAGGTAGAATGGAAATATATGCAGCAAGTAAGTGTTGAGCTGATTTTGCAAAATCTACAAAGTTCAAAGACTACAATTACTTTATTTTATTTCTGTTATCATGTTATTTTTTGTGTCCTAATTTCTACACCATTGCTTTAATCAAAATGCAATTTTTAACTTGCATGGCTAAAAGCAAAGTCTTTATCATAGAGGAACAATAATTGGCCAGTGAAGTGTAGAAACTAAGGCTTAGATTTATTTTTCATCAATAATTTGCAGGTTTGTTTCATTACAATAATTAAAAATACTCCAAGGGTGTGAATACACAATTCACACTAGATTTGCACAATTGAGAAAAATACAATAAATAGGCCAGTATTCAAATTATTGGAACTAAATTGACATTGACAATAATAGGTTATGGTCATAGAAAGGACAACAAGGCACACTTCCTTCATGGGGGTTCGGACTTCATACATAATTTCAGTTCTTCAAAACAAGTGAGTACTTGAGCTTAATCTATCTTGTAAACAAGTAATTCACAATTTTAACCATGAAGCTATTAAAATATATCTTTATATACTAATATAATTGAGTTTGCATTTATTAAAACACAAAGTACCCCCTTTGCATAAATATTTTTTTTCCACCACCTTACTCTTTTTTTTACCGTGTTAACATTTTCAAACCAAGATTTGCCTACAACTTTGAAGTTTTTCTTTGTAAGGAATAATCTATAAGAAGTTTCTAATAGGTCTCATTTCTCTCATAAGTATGAATGATTGACAAAATGATTCAATGGGATGAAAGGAAGTCTATACATATGATATTTAGTATTTCAACCTCAATTGCACACATGATCAAACTTATGAAACATCATAGCAAGTGTCCTTTTATATAGATCTTATGCCATATTTTTTCAACAAATCAACAATGTAACATTATGAAATTGTCAAATCATCATTTCGAAGTGTTTCAACCTACAAATTTCTCTCATTTAGGGAGCTTCTTTGAATTTTCTTTATTTGGAATTCATATATATCGACAAATTTTCTTTGATAATGGAATTGATTTAGTATTATATGTACCAAAATGTAGAATTAATGTTTTATCTAGACATAAATGAGGAATGCCTATCCTTTCAGCAACCATGTGTGTCTTATGGTACACTAGGATCTACTAGCACTGTCCCTTTTTATCAGGATACCATTTGTAGTATAAACACTTAAAATTACATTCCTTTCCTTTGTAGCCTTATTATCAATGTCACACCGTGTACACTAAGAGATGGTCAACTTTAAGCTCTCGAGTCACTTTTATGGATAAATTTTTTTATCCCTTTGAAAGAATTGAAATGAGATCAATGCAACAATTTTTGTCCCCCAGAAAATGTGTACTTATATCTTCTACTAAAGGATTAGTTGAACTTTCAATAGTTTTCTTTGAGAATTATTGAGTAGGGAACCAACTACAATGCATTGACATATTCTATGTAAAGACCCCATTTTATAGCACGTAGGGTTCCAACATTAGGATCACCCAAAAGTTATGATAATTCTTGTTTTTTGAAGACATGTTAAAAAGTTTTGTGCCTAATATGCATCCTAAAGCAATAATGCAGATTAACATCTGCCTAACGGGTGCCCTAGTTCAATATGTTGACAATGTCCTTACTTTAATTCATTTGTTATTTCCAAAAGAATGTCGTTTTCAACCCCAACTCAATACGAGATCTCATAAATATGCTTAATATAGGCTCAATCCTTGAACCCAATTTATTCACAATTCTTTAGGCATGTTTGATTCTTTGTTCATAATGTCTATCAAGTTTTAAATCATATTCAAATAACGAGTTTAGGTTAATTCACATAACTCTCGATATAAATTGTTGGATATTTAATTATGTAAAATTGTAGGAATGGTTCCTTTAGAGGCTTATTCACAACATTAACATCTTAATAGGTGTTCTCTTGTCTATCTTAGGTTTTGACAAAAGACTTATGGCAAGGGTGAAATTAGAATCTGGAATCTCCTGTCATTAGGATTGATAAACTTTACAATTTAATTGTCAAATTCTTATCCTTCCATCCTGCAATATGACTTAATATCTATTGATATTTAGCCAAAATGTAATCCCACGAGGGAATATAACGTCATCTATGTGGCTTTACTTCAGTTGTAGAATATATTCGTGGAAGGGAAATCATGTCTATGGAAGATCAAATAATCTGAATTTCTTTTTTGTTTCATGGCAGATCGACCCAAAATAAACTAGGGTTTTTTATTCAATCTTCAAATTTAATTAAGGTTAAAGTTTAGATATATTTTGATGGTTGAATATTTGTTTCAATAATCAAACATAATCCCGTTCAGTCTCATTTGGTAAGTTTGTTGTTAATCGAAAAATTTAAATTCTTAGAATTATAAGAGGCTTTGCACTTACTAGTGGTACTCAATAAGTGGCAATCCGGTAAGTTGAAGAACTGACTGACAAAATTGGAAATGAGAAATTTTCAGCTTGGGAGTTTTACTTATGGAGTGCATTGTTTCTTCCTTGGGAACAAAACCTTCCACATTACTTGTGTGGGTACAAAATGCAATACATGCAATTGTATCAGTTACTCAAGAACTATTCCCTAAGAGAATATGCTAGCACTGGTTGTAATCCTTTTGTGCATAATGGGTTTCAATTGACATTAACTTCTTTCCAGGTTTCTTATCAAATGTGTAGGTCTCGTTTGCATGGCCATCATGTTGTGAAACCTTTTAGTAATGAACTAAAAAGGCAAATACTAGTAGCACATATAGGTAAAACCCCTACATGCATGTTATGTTAAAGTTATTGTACTCTTCATACATTGACAATATTATGAAGAATTAACTACACATTGTTCCTTCAGGAATAAGTGATATCCCTTATATGGTATGAAACCTTGTATGCTTTGAGAAGCTCGAATCACTTGATAATGTTAGGTTGTGGAGCCTGTTTTCATGTGTGAAAGTGTTGAAGACTTGTACACTTTCATGGTCTTTGGCTTGAGAAGGGACTCTAAAACAATCGGCCGGCTGGAGTTCTTTAGCAGGGGTTAGGGGCGCAGCCCCCCAAAGCCTATTTTTTTTAATGTGTGAAATTTTTGTGGCCTGAAGAATGTACACTAAGAATATTAGGAAACGTGCTTTTCTGTATATGGGGAGTTTGAATTTGACCCATAGGTTTATGGTAAACTTTTTTGCCCAAAAATGCACCCGACATATCGAGAAACGTGTTTTTCTCACGGTTTTTTGACCCATTGTATGGGACGGGTTTTGCCCATGGTTTTGATATTAAGCAGTTGTCTATTTATATGGTCTTATGCATATGATAGATGGACAAGCAAATGTATTGCAGATGTGTTTTGAATTCGGGTGTGAATTTTGTAGAGTTTGTTGAGCATAGCTCCAAATCGGATCTGGGTATTGTATTGAGAGAACGGTGGCTTGTAATAAAATCTGAGCAAGTGATTCTTGGTGGACGTAGCCCAAATTGGGTGAACCACGTTAAATATTGTCTCTTTAGTGTTGTGTTATTTTATTCTGCAATTTTATTTCAGATTTGTAATAATTTCTGCATATTAGTTTCTACTATTGCGATTCTGTGAGGGATTATTTCCGCATATTTTATCCCTTATTTCCTAACAATTGGTATCAGAGCCTGGTTTGGTTTGCTGAAGTGTTGAATCACAGGGAAATTTTTTAGCTTGAGTGGGAGCTATGGCAGATGAAGGAAGATCTAGGGTTGATAAATTCAATGGGCAGAATTTCAGTCTTTGGAAGATGCAGATGGAAGATTACCTTTATCAGAAGGATCTTTATACTCCGTTGTTTGAGAAGGTGAACAAACCCTCGAGTATGACAGATGCGGAATGGGATTTGCTAGATAGGAAGGCACTTGGAACGATCCGGCTGAGTCTTGCATCTTCGGTATTATTTAATGTTTCAAAGGAAAAGACTACAAAAGATCTAATGGATGCATTAGGGAAGTTGTATGAAAAACCCTCTGCCTCTAATAAGATATTTTTAATGAAAAAGTTGTTTAATATGAAGATGTCTGAGAATAGTTCAGTAGCAGATCATTTAAATGATTTCAATACGGTTGTGAATATGCTAGCTTCGGTTACAATAGAATTTGATGAAGAAGTTAGGGCTTTATTAATTCTGTGCTCTTTACCTGAGAGTTGGAATAGCCTGGTAATGGTTCCAATCTCATAAGTAACTCGGTTCCAGCTAACTCGAAGTTGAAGTTTGAGGATGTTGTAGGGGTGATTCTAAGCGAGGAAATGCGAAGAAAAAGCTTCTGGAGAATCTTCTACTTCAGGGAATGCTTTGACAGTGGAAACTAGAGGGAGACAGAAGAATAGAGGAAACCGTGGAAAATCAAAAGATCGGGCAAGGTCAAAATCCAAGAACAAGATTGTATGCTGGAATTGTGGAAAGCCTGGGCATGCAAAGAAGGACTGTTGGGAGCTTCAGGATAAGAAGAAACAACAGGAAGAAAACAAGGAGGCAAATGTGGCAACGGGTAATGTATGTCAGGATGCTTTGATTCTTTCTTTGCACAATATTACTGAATCTTGGGTTTTAGATTCAGGGGCTTCTTTCCATGCTTCTCCACATAGGCATTATTTTGTTGATTATGTTCAAGGAGATTTTGGGCATGTTTTTCTTGGTGATGATGAGCCTTGCAACATAGTTGGAAAAGGTTATGTTCAGGTTAAGATGCAGAATGGGAATACTTGGCTATTGAAGGATGTCAGACATGTGCCTACATTAAGACAAAATTTGACATCGACAGGGTAGTTGGGAAGTGATGGTTGTATTTGTGATATTTACAGCAGACTCTTGGAAGGTTACCAAGGGTGCTCTTGTGGTGGCAAGAGGTAAGAAGGTTGGAACCTTGTATTTAACCACTGATAGTACTAATGATTATAATCTTGTGGCTTCAGATGCAGATACAACATTATGGCACTATAGGCTCGGTCATATGAGCCATAAGGGCATGAACATCATAAAGAAGAATTTTCCTGGATATATAGAAACATGTTTGGATTTCTGTGAGAACTGCATATATGGGAAACAGAAGCGAGTAAGGTTTCTCAAGGTTGGACCTACAAAGAAAGAGAGTAAGTTAGAGCTGGTGCATTCTGATGTGTGGGGGCCAGCTTAGGTATCATCTCTTGGGGGTTCAAGTTATTATGTTACTTTTATTGATGATGCAACAAGGAAAGTTTGGGTATATTGTATTAGAAACAAATCTGATGTATTTGACACTTTTGTTAAATGGAAAGCCTTGGTAGAGAATGAAACAGGTCTTAAGCTAAAATGTCTCAGGTCAGATAATGGAGGGGAGTATTGCAACAATGAGTTTGATGATTATTGTTCTAAGAATGGAATCCGTAGGCAAAAGACGGTTCCAGGAACTCCGCAGCAGAATGGGGTATCAGAAAAGGATGAACAAGAACAATAATGGAAATGCTAGGAGCATGAGGTTACATGCAGGACTGCCTCTTTCTTTTTGGGTAGAAGCGGTGAGCACAGCTGTGTACTTGATAAACAGAGGACCCTCAAGTGCCTTGGATGGAGGCATACCTGAGGAGGCTTGGTATGGTAAGAAAGTTGATTATTCATTTCTTAGAGTCTTTGGATGTGAGGTGTTTGTTCATATAGAAAAGGATGATAGGACCAAGCTAGAGGCTAAATCAGAAAAATGTACTTTCATTGGTTATGGTGGTGATGACTTTGGATTTAAATGTTGGAGTATTAAGGACAAGAAAATCATTCGGTCTAGGGATGTGGTATTTAATGAGAAAGTCATGTATAAGCAACAGTTGCAGGAAAACAGGGAAGAATCCAAGAAAGAATATGCAGTGGTAGAGGATCTTCCGGATGGGAAAGTGACACATGAATCAGTTCAGGAACCTACTCAATAGGAACCCCAAACTCCTATATTGAGGAGGTCTTCTAGGGTAAGAAGAGAACCTGAACGTTTTTCTCCTTCTCTTTATTATTTATTACTCACTGATAGTGGAGAACCAGAGAGATTTGATGAAGCAATGCACGTAGATGCTAGTAAGAAGTGGGAGCAAGCCATGGATGAGGAGCATAAGTCTCTCATGGAGAACCAAACTTGGGATTTGGTAAAGCTACATGAATGAAAAAGAGCATTACAGAATAAGTGGGTGTTTAGAGTCAAAGAGGATGAAGGAGGCAAGAAAAGATACAAGGCCCGGTTGGTGGTCAAGGGGTTTGCACAGAAAAAAGGTATAGATTTTGATGAGATTTTTTCTCCTGTAGTAAAAATGACTTC